>JABUQX010026759.1:22500-27500 GCA_015478945.1 Trachelipus rathkii | reverse complement strand
GAGAAGATTCCACTGTTGTAGTCTTGACCTTAGAAGTTCTCCTTCCTCGTCTTTGACAAGTCAAGGCTCGAATGAGATCGACTCAATTCGCTGACTGCAGTCGGTGCGGTGTATCATCATTTACTTTAAAATCTGGGTCATGGTATGTGGAAGGCTTGTTGGGTCTTTCTTCTTCCACACTGTCTTCATTTTCTACTTCAAGCTCATAATGTTGAGTTTTAGTAGGAACTGGTAGATTATCTGAATGTGGAATAGGTAGAATAGCAGATGGAAGATTCGGGTATTCAACTGTTCCTCTTTTCTTCCTTGACAATCCTGCCTTTATATGTGGAGTCAAGCAGAAGTACAAGTCATCTGTATGATTTGTAGGCTGCCGCCAAACCATAGGCACAGCAAAAACCATACATCGTTTTTTTAATTTCAGTCATTCTCGTAGTATAACAGAACAAGAGTTGCAGCATATATGTTGAGCCTACGACTTATCCTGGTTCCCAACTTTCATACCAAAATAATACTGATAAGCAGTCTTCACAAGAGGCGTCAGATTGCGTTTCTGTGACGAAAAGGTTATTTCACCACATATGTAACAAATATTATTCACTAAATTTCGTGGCATTTTGATATAACAAATTTTACACTTCAAAAGCTCTCCAAAACCAGAAATTCTGAAAAAAATAAAACATCAACAATATGAAATTCCCAGTCACATTAACAGTTATTATGTTTATAACTTACAAACTACTGGGGAACGTTCTGTTATGTCAGTTGAGAGGTGTGACAACTCTTAAAAACAAAATTTCCCTATACCACAAATTACATATCACTGTATATCCAAAGCAAAAGCTAATAGATCGTTTTTATGGTGATTTTTTAATTCAGCAGGTGGAAAAACATAAGAATACTCAAATTTTTAACCCGAAACAATTTCATTCTTGGGTTTTGAATTATTAAAAGCCTTAACAGACTTTTAGCAAGAAAATTATTAATTCCAAAAAGAAAGACGAAGAAAACTAAATAAGGATTTACCAGAACGAAAGAATGCACAGAAAATATAAATAAATCAGAAATAATCGTAAAAAACAGTTATTCTGCTAACGAGAGGAACAAAGAAAACACCATTTTATTTATTTATTTATTTATAAGGTCCTGGTATAGCCATAAACATCGCCAAAACTTAACAAATATTTTTGTTTTAAACTTTTCATATTTGAATGCCAAAATTAATATAAAAAAAATAAAGAAAAATAAAAGAAATAAATTCATAGAAAATAATATAAATATGAAAACATAATAAATAAATAAAACAATATAAAATAAGTATAAATAAATATATACATATATAATGAAATATAATATATATGAAAACAGTAAATAAATAAATGAAAAATATATAAAAAAAAATAAATATAATAAAATAGATATAAATACTAAATATGTACAAAAAGATAATGAAATGGGTATGCAAGTAATAAAATATTAATAAAAATTAACATATTGCATTGAGTATGCAATAAGGAAAATATGAATATCAAGTAAAAAGTATAAATACTAAATATATACACCTATAATGAAAATATATATATATATATATTATATTATATTATATAATATATTATATAATGTGGCTGAATATGTTATATATTTTATCTATATTCTATATATATATATAGGTCCATATATATATATATTATATATTATATTATATATATATATATATATAAACATTCGTAAATTAAATAAAAGATAAATATCTAAAGAGTTAAATAGAATATAAATACTAAATATGAACATAAAGATAATGAAATGGATTTGCAAGTAATAAAATATAAATAAAAATTAATAAATTGCACAGAGTATGCAATAAACAAAATATAAATAATAAGTAATAAGTATAAATACTAAATATATACACATATAAGGAAATTTAATAAATATAAAAACTGTAAATAAATAAAAGAAAAATATATAAAAAAAAAATAAATAGAATATAAATACTAAATATGAACATAAAGATAATGAAATGGATATGCAAGTAATAAAATATAAATAAAAATTAATATATTGCACTGAGTAATGAGTATGCAATAAGCTAAATATACATAACAAGTAATATAATGAAATAATATTTTTTATAAACTGGCCTTTTGTGATTAGGAATGCTCCTTGAATAACTTATTTTATGCATCTTTATGCACTTTCCTAAAATTCCTATTAAATTATTTAAAAATTATATATCCAATTAATGAGATTTAGATTAAAATGAGATTATATGGGTTATATAATTTATATAGAAAATAATGTAAATCTGAAAACATGATAAATAAATAAATCAATATAAAATAAGTTTAAATACTAAATTTATGCACAAATATAAAGAAATATATTAATATGAATATATAGAAAATAAATAAAACCATAAAAAATAAAAAAAATAAAAATAAAATAAGTATATAAGTAAAAAAAAAATTAATATAATGAAATAAGTACATGCACTTTCCTAAAATTCCTATTAAATTGTATTAAAAATAGAAAAAACAAATGTACAAATAATAAGATTATCTAGATTATAATGAGGTTATATAGATTATATATTTATGTATATTAGCTATATAGATTATATAGAAAATAATGTAAATATATAAAAATGTAAAAATAATGTAAACAAACGTCGTAATGTATCCAAACTTAACGTAAAGTAATCAAATGATGATTATCTAGAAAAGTTACAATAAGGTTTTTAAAAGAAAGATAACAATGGAAAAGAGCTTGGCAAAGAGATTACATGATTTTTTCTATATAATTATAATAAATGACTTAATCAAAGAAACTAATGTCTAGAATATAAGAGCTTTTACATGTAAGGTTAATAGTATAGAAAATGTTTAATTAAAATTATAAAAAAAGCAAGCACGTGCTACTTCTATTTTAAATTTCTTTGTGATTGCATTTTGCAACAAACATATAATGAAAATTAGAAACAAGGGATAAAGGATGTAAAAAGAAACCTTAAACCAGAAATTTAGAAAGGGAAAAATAAAGTAAATAGAATATTCGAATTTATTAAAGATGTAAAAAGAAAATGAAAAAGAATGGCATTAAACATTAAACAACGAGGAACGTAAATAAGAAAGTATATTATTAAAACTTATAGAACTACTCAAGATATCTTTAAAGAATCAATTAGAATTCATAAAACAAAGGTGTCATAACTTAGATACATAATTAGGATTGAATAAATTCAGTGAAACTAAAAAATAACTGAAGAAGCAAAAAGTGCAGAAGATGTAGAAACAGAACCAGAAGCCAAACCAGTTGAGACAGAGTCTAAAGATGACATAGAGGTGAAAGATGTAAAAGTAAATAAAAAAATGAATTTTCCTACAAGTAGATTAAAGAAAGAAATTCTTTTAAAAGTAGAAGACAAAAATGAGTGTAGGCATAAAAAGAATTCTGAAAATGGTTTACCAAAATTTTCTTCAAAATCTACCATTTTGGAAAGTTTAAAGAGAAGTAAAGTAATAATATCAACCACTCCTACTCTCAAAATAAAAGTAAATTTACTTAAAGAAAATAAAAAAAAACGAAAGGTCATGTTGATTTTGTTCAAAAACTAAACAAAGGTACGTTTTCCATAAGAAGATTTATAAAAGAAAGTAAAGCTGAAAGTAAAAACTTAGCAAATGCTTTAAAGATAAAAGTTAAAAAGAAGAATTTGTAAAATGCGAAGGTGAATTCAAATAATTTGCCAAATTTTTCTACGAAATCTTTTTCTTTGGGAAGTTTAAAAAATTAAATCTTGACCAAAATAAATGCAGTTTACCTAAAGAAAGAAAAAAATTTCTTTCAAAGGGGAAATCCTCCAAAAGTACGAAAATTGGGTTTTAAAGAAAAGCAGAGTACGTTGCAAGCGAACTTCCAATTATTATTTGAAGTTAAATTGGACAACAAAGAAATAAAAGAAAAACAAGTTCAACAAACAAAGAGCAAAGAAACATTATGTTTATAGGAACTTGTGCAGAGCAAAGTCCAAAAATAAAGAAAGCACACGCAGCGCTGAAAGAAAGCAAAATATTCGAAAGCACCGATTGATCTTACAGCAGCACCCTGTGGGTCAAAATGAGCCAGGATAGAATTTAATTCGCTAATATATTATTGCTAAAGAAATTATATAGTTTAATTGTTTTCTTTTCGATAAATAATTTTCTTCAATGAATTTTGAAAACCTTAGACATATTATTAATTTTAAGAAGAAAGAAACTTTTTATATAATTCTGTTTATTTTTTCCATATAAAGGTGTTAAAAATATATTTGATAGAGATTGAAAAGTTAAATATTTAACGTCACAAGAAAAGAAAGAATTACTTTCTATAGTAGGAACGAGAACCTAATAATATTTATAATTAATTATTTGCTGTTTGTAGTAGACAGTAAAAAAAGGTGCTAATGGAATTCCGTTTATGAAAAAAATGTCAAGATTTCAAACGTAGCAAGCTAAGTTAACAATCTCCCGTGAGAGGCTTCTCAATTGTGAAACTATATATTATCTGGGATAAACAAAAAGAACAAAACCAGTTTCAAGTAAGGTTCATATATAAGTTTATGTTATATATTATAAGTATGATAGCTATTATATAACTATTATATTATTATGTAAATATTATATTTTAATATACCCTATATGTATATATATATTACTTATATATATTATATTGTTATGTATATATATATACCAGGTATATATAATATGCCCATTTTGATTTCAATTGATTAAACTGCCAACATTATTTCGGTAGAAAATAATAATAATAATATAATAATAATAATAATAATAATAATAATAATAATAATAATAAATAATAATAATAATAATAATATACTAATAATAATAATAATAATAATAATAATAATAATAATAATAAGTTTGTTGTACATATTTTCAAAATATTATTAATTATGTCTTGGCATGAGTTTCCTAAGTATAATTATCATCAATGATATT
>JABUQX010026759.1:10000-20000 GCA_015478945.1 Trachelipus rathkii | reverse complement strand
ACGATTAGGGACATGATGAAGCTTCTCGGTCTAAGCTTTGAGTATCATATTTTTTCGTATAATATATTGTTCGTATCAAAATCCGATCACAATATAAAGTTAAAATAAAAAAAAAATAAAGTAAAAATAAGGTTTATGCCTGGAGTTATATTTTTATTCCAATAATAACTAAGTAATTTTAATAATAATTAATAATATAATGATATATATATATCTAATTATAATTTTATATATATATAATAGATAATAAGGACAACAATTATAATAACTAATAATTAATAAATATACATTAATAATATTAAATTAATGAATTTAATATAATAATTAAATAACAATTATATATAATTAATATTAATATAATTAATAATTTGATTATTCGTAATAATTAATAATAATTATTTAATTCTAAAATGGAATAATTAAATAATAATTATAATACATAATAATAATAATAATAATAATAATAATTATAAATAATTAGACAAAATTAAATTATAATTCAAATATATAATAATTAATACATCAATTAATAAGCTAATATAATAACCTCAATATTTAATAATGAGATAAATAATTAAGTAATAATAATATATACATATAATAATGATTATATGATAGTAGTGTGCCATATATTATAATATAATATATAAATAGATGATATATGAGATTACATAAGTATGGATATAGAAATATATATTATAAAAATTATTTTATGTATCTATGTATTTATTATTGATTAATTATTTATTATCTTTAGTTATTTTTATTCTATCATTATCTCACTTATTTGGATTTTCTATTTATTACTCTGCACTTAGATTTATTGTATTCATTTTATTATTATTATTAGTGATCAAGTTATTTATTTGTATTATTTATTTATTATTATTATTATTATTATTATTAATTATTGTATTATTATTATTCATTTTATTATTATTATTATTTAATTATTATTCATATTTATTTTTGATTATTATTATTATTGTAAGTATTATAATCTATTTTTAGTTTAATAATATAATAATTGAATTACATAATAATAAGTAAATGATTTTTGAATAATATTTCCATTTCTGTAAATTGCGATTCGTGTATATAAAGTTCCGTATCAGGTTATCATCATCTATATACTATTATACTATATATGTTGTGTATCTCTTCTATTTATATATCATCCTATATATATAATCTATATTAGCTATTTTATATATATTTCTACTATCCTAATACTTAGTCATTAGTTGTATTACTTTATATTAACTATTCATATAATTTCTTCACTACTTTTATAAGTAGTCACTCACTATAAGACGTATATATACCTTTATATATAACCACGCTCACTACCCTATATTAGTATAACTGTCCTATTTTAGCTTATTCCTATTTCATTATTCTTTATTCCTACCCATACTCTTCAGTTACTTCTCTACCATATCTAATCTTTAATATATCATCGATATACTAACATTATATATCTCTATATATTTATATATTATGTATAGCACACCATAGATCAGTGAGTATTATTTTCTATTAGCGTGAGCTCATCTTAGCTATGAGGTTCCTTTATTATCGATATTATTATTACCCTATATCCGATATTTATTAATGTAGTATATAATGAGCATTATACTTAATATATTAATTATTGATTATATATTAATCTATTTATTATTATTATTATTCGAGTCCACAATACTACTCTATCTTATTGCCAGCACTTCATCTATTTTCCTATATCATCTTCCATTGTCCATCTATTTATTATTCTTACTTCACTTCATCTATCTATTATTCATTATTATTCTAGTATTAATCTCATTATTTTGTAAACATTCATTTCCTTATTCTAAGTAATAGATATATAATTAACTAATAAAATTAATTGAGAGTGGAGTGGAAAATATTAATCCAATAATACATAATAATAATAATAATAATTGCAATACATTTCAATCAATCAATAAATAATAATAACAATATATAATCATCAAGTAATTAATAATAATCAAAAATAAAAATAAATAATAATACAAATAAAATATAATTAATTAATAATAATCAATAATAATTAATAAATAATAATAATAAATAATAATTTAATAATAATAATTAAATTAATAATAATAATAATTAATCAATTACATAATAATAAATATACTATAATAACATAAATAATAAATAGTTTGTTTTATTATTATTATGAATATTCATTATTATATATTTATTATTTTAATATCTAATATTTATTTCTTCTCTTATTAATATATATTATTATTATATTATTATTATTATTATTTACTTGATTTCTATACTATTGTTATTATAATATTTATTTACATTATTATTAACATATTAATTTATTATTAATTAATTATTATTTATCATTTTTCACGTGAGCTCATGTCTCATTCGTCGCCTCATTCATCTACACAAGAATACTCTGGTCTTTAAAGCTCTCTTCTGAGGAGCTTGATCCTTCTCAGTGGTGTTCTTTTAATCACCACTCCCCCGGTGCGTTCCGCCAGAGAACGAAACTTCGTGGCTCTAACGAGATGTATTTTCGAATCCTCGCCCAACTGTGGCTCGGATTTTTTGTTGTTTCTACATACATTTCTCCTAATCGAATTGTTGGATTTGAAACGGGATGGAGGCTAATCGCTATCAGCAGTATCAAAAGGTCATGTCCTCACACCCAACTACCACCACAGATTCGGCATTACCCTCGCCTACTCATTTCAATAGTCGGTATTTTTAATATTTATTTATTTAGAGTCGTTTCCTCGGTTCAGCTTGTATTCATCAGCAAAATTTTCGTTTTTTAGTTTCTCACATAACTGATAAATGACTCTTTATTTATATAGTTCGACAGAAATTGCTCTTGAGAAATAGTTGATAAGATCGTCCCATCGAACGATTCATTTGCGGAAGTATATTTCCTTTATTTCGTCGAAGAACGCTCAGTTCGTCTTAATTTTCGCGTACTTGTTGGCTGTTCATTATCCGCATATGCCGTCATAACACGATATCTTCGTTGTCTTGTAGTATTTTAAAGTATGTCCAATTAACATTACCTTGAAACTCTTATTTCATCTCGGTTAAGGGAGTAAACAGTTCATTGGTGATATGCCAGGATTTCCTCTGTTTACATTAAAGAGCGTTTCATCAAGTAGATACGAGGCCAACTTGAATTCAAATAATGCTTTAACCCTTCAATAGATTTTTAACGAGTGAAATTTTACGGAAAAGTATTTCAGGCTCAATAAGAAGGTCTTCATTATACATGTTTGCATTTGGAGTAAATCCTTTTTAAGTATAACTCAAATTTTCCTCTTATGTTGTTCTGTTGTAGTCGATCATTGCGTTGACAGAAATTAGTTCAATTCTTCTTGTGAAATGTCAAAATAATTTATGTATTAGTAGAACAATAGTCCTTTCGTCCATCGTGATTTTTATTATTGGAGTTTAAATGCAGTGGACCGGTATCTTTTTACATTTAGATCTGCGATAATTCGTTTGTTTAGCTGTCATGGATTCTGGGTCCATAATGGTAGAAATCCTAGAATTTTTATTTAGAAAGCGCTTAATGGTAAAAATGTCGTTTGTCAGGTCAGATATTTTGTTCATATTAACTTCTGATCTAATCTACGATTTAAGTATTAACATATTTCCTTGTTACAATAAGTTTTGAATTTGATTTTTGCAGTGAAGATAGACACATGTGAGCTTTAACGGAAACTGTAATTAATTTTAGTCTTCTGCAAGAGGCGGTTTCAAGTTTCCATCCAAATAACCTGGTTCGCAATTTCTTCCTCGCAAAAATTGTTGACCGATGTATTCTCGTAGTTCTATGATACGAAGCATCCTCAAAATATCATGGATTCAGAAGAAAATTTACTTATCATGAACCAACGGCATGATTCATTCTTTTGGAGATATTCACGTTTGGCAAAATAGGATGGAGTTTCCGAATTCCGAGAGAGAGAATATTTTCTTTGACTGCTGATGATTCCGGCGTGTGGACCGATGTAGTGCTTCATATAGATAAAACGACCCGGATCGTTCAAGTTGCCAAGATGTATTTAAAATACTATCATTTCTTAGGAACTCTTGAATATGGCTTTTGTAGGAGGAAAGCATTATTTGAGTAATGTTTTACTATCACAATATTGCAATGATATTGTTAACATACTGTCCGTTAATAATGTTATTGTTATCTCTAATGGCACCTCCCATGTAAAATACATTAACATATTGGTAACACCTTATTAGCCTGGAGCAATTATCTAAGCTATAAGTTCAGCGGGGTTGATTCTTCTTGGAGAAGCTATTATATGTTCTACGAAGTCACTTTATAAAAGGTGGTTGATCAAATGTCCACAGAACATTATCTAGGATTTTATTTATATATATTGCAATTTACCTAGGATGCGATTAGAATAAGTTCAGTATTTATCATATAGTATCATAATTACTTGGCGGTGAATTAACAAAATTTAACACTATATGTTATTATGGAGTAATGCTTGAATGTATGCTTACTCACTATACCATATATAGACCAGCTCTCGGACGTGGATCATTGTAATGCATTAGCGTCTTTCATTGCCGAAATCGGTATATGTGAACGACTCAGGTTATACAGTTGGTTTACAACTTTGACAACCTGGTTCTACTGTTCTGACATAGTACTTCATACGATTATTATATGTGCAAGAGCCGATCCACTTTTATGTAGTTTTTATGTGATAAATATTTCAAGTGGAAATATTACCTTAAATTCTTATGACAAACGCACTTGGAATCTTTTAAAGTCTTGATATTCTTTCACCTGAAGAAACTGAAGTGCAGTCGGAGCATCGAAGGCAAATTAATGGGTTGTATGATGTATTCAGACTGTCAGTGATAAGAATTGTATCAATAGCATGGCAAGAGGAAAGCTTGGTTCTTCTTATTGTTTTAATCGTGGCGATATACCTTCTGTATCTTTAGTATACATTTTATGAAAATTTGGGCATGCCTCAGATGTTTTGGTCATGAAGGTTATTTTTGCTACAAGAGTAGGTATTTAAGAAGCTGCCTGTTACTATGTCTTTCATTATCGTTCAGAGGATTTGAGACACATTTAATTCCGTTTGCCACTATGCGTTGAGTATAAGAGACCCGTGAAATGTTTTTTAATACGTGAGCTGTAGAACCTACCATCAGCTACAACCAAATCACTTACGTTGCTAATGCGTGAAATTACCTCTTCACCCTTGTATTCTTTCTTTTCCTTGTGACTTCAATATACGTTTTCCTCGCGTTCAATGTTTCCTGCAGCGTATGTGGAATCATGCTTTGCATACAATTTTTTAAATTGTCGCTTTCTCTAAATTCTTCAGATGCATTACCTGCATAAAATACGTATTTCGTCTTAAAATCGAATTCTGGCACACTCTATCTTCGAACATTGCAAGCTCGAAATCCAGAATCGATCTTTTGTGTGGCAACCATTTTCTTTTAATACCTTTTGGGGCTTACATACTTATGTCATTTGTATGTAATAGATCCTACGGATTACATTTGCATTCCACTACGTACACTTCAAATTTTCTCAATCGAAGTGCTGCTTTGTATGTATCCTCTTTAATCTCACTACTTTTCTCTATCAAAGCTTTATCTTTGATTTCCCTTAATGTAATCGTTTTACCTTCCAAAAATGTTTTTTCACATATAAACACTCACTTAAATCAGACATAATCCTACTTATATTAAAAACACTATTCAAACTATAGAGCTAAGATACTTACTATCGTGTGCGTGTCTCTGTGTGTGTATGTGTGTGTGCGCGTGTGTGACTCACATTCTTTTATTTCTGTTGATTCCCACCATGGCAGCTGAAAAACATTTCCATAAAACTATATAATATATATATATATATATAGTATATATAGTAATATATATATAGTATATATATGTTATATATTATATATTATACTTATATATTTATTATATATATATATATACCGTATGTATATATATATATTAATATATATATATATATATATTATATATTATATAATATACTTACTCTGTGGTTGAGTTAGTTATTATGTGAGGTATTATGTAAGTGATTAGTTTTATTATATCGTATAGTATATAATATCTTATATTCTATATATATATGGAGCTATAAATAGAAATGTATTATTATTTATATAAGTATTATTATGAGTAAGTTTTATATGTATATAATGAACTATTAAGATTTAGTGAGTATTATAGCTTATATAGGAGGTAGTAGGTATATAGGTAAGTTATATAGTAGTTAGTATATTAATAGGTGAGTAGCCGATTTGAGTATTAGTATATTTATAATATAATAACCAATATTGACTAAACTAAAATTTATAATAGATCTTATTTTTATGCATGCAAGTTTTTGGATAAACATTAAATACTCGTGGCGGAATATAAATTTTTCTACGAATATTTGTTGTACATAACCTTGGCTTAATGAAAAAGCCTAATTTTGAAGGAAAATTTATAATTTTAGAACACCTTAGGCGTAAATTTAATTTAAACGTGATATTTGGGAAAAAAGCAAGATTTTGCTCCTAGTCCAAATCGGCGTACCGAACATATGACCCTCGTTCGAACTAGTAGAAAAATTAAGCATTGTCCTCGGAAGACAATCAATCTGTTAAAAACACAATTTTCCAAATTTACGACAGCATTTATTCAATCTTAAAATAGTTGAGCCTGATATATTATATAATATATACTATATTTTATATTATTATTATATATAGTATATATTATTATATTATATATATATATATATATATTTATATATATATTATTTATTTTTATATATGATTACTATTATAACGTGTATTAGTTATATATATACTAATTATTATTATAATTATAGTATTTATTATATTATTTATATATTAATATATAATTATATAATATTGATATAAGGTGTATATAATTATATATATAATATTTATGAGAGTATATATATATACTATTTATTATATTTATATATATACTATAATATAATTATATATATATATTATAGTATATTTTATAATTATATTGTTATATATAATATATTGATAATATATATAGGGGTATGAGTTACTTATAGTTCACATCATCATCCACTTTCTTAATCACCAGATTGAGTGGCAAGGTGCGTCACATGCACGTTCCGTAAATGTAGAGAAGAATAATGAACGCAGTCAAAAACAAGCCAACTATACCGCCTATTGATGTGTGTGTTTATCTGCTTTGATAAAACTCTTCTTAAGTGAGAGCTCGTCATAGTTCAGAAATCCACCTTAGGCGGTGCTTCTACGGACTGGGGCAAGTGGACCCTGAAATAGACCTCTCGTCAATGTAGGAGTGTCATCCCCTGCCTAGGTTGCCGACAACCATCACGGCCTTCCAAAACCCCTGCCATTCACCCTTATTTAATGGCACCTTCTTCTTGCCGTATGGGTGCCAAACTCACATTCCTGCCTCACTTTTCATGAGCATATCCTCACCGACTCAATCCACGTCTTTCTATCGGACTCCCAGCCGGTCGATCCAGCACAACTCACACTATACATCCGCTTAACCCGATTATCATCCCATTCCTTTCCAACAGTGACCAAACCATTCTCATGATACTTTCATTTGTTCTCTTCATTTATCATTTCTTACGCAACACGACAGCTCCCTAATGCGATCAATCCTCATTTATAATTTTTTTCACGTTAAAACGCCCCCTTAACTGTAAGATTGATCCATCGAGGATCATTGCACTTTAGATCTATAAAATTTTATTTCCCAATCGCATAGTTTCACTAACTAACAATATCACAGAACAACAACAACTCTCATGGGTAAAGACCTATTTCTAGCGCACTTCAATGACTTATTCCTATTTCATCTCATCCAAGGATTTAAATTAGCTTACCAAGCCACCTTCGCCTACCATAATCAATAATTTCACCTACTCACCTCGTAATCATCAATCCGTTCATTGTCACACGGGCAACAATATATCTATAAATATTTAACAGACGAGCTTAGTTTCAAGTGTGGGCACGGGTGGGCCAAGGAAGTCAACATAACCATTTCACACCGATTTGACTAGTTTCACTTCAAATGGCGTTCATATCACCTATTATCTCTAATCTCACGTTTGCTTATCAAACTCTCCGGTTTTACACACCCCAGCCAAATCGGAAACTGTTGGAGAGCAATGGGGACCTGATCTCGAAGTTGTCCTTTCGGATGGTCGCCACAGCGCAAAGCCAGTAATCCGATCGGCATACTATACGGTAGGAGCAACCCTGCCACTAACATTTCCATATTTCCTCTATTTCTATGACACCTTATCTGGTTTCCAACCTGTTTTGTGCCCAACCCCCTAATTCTTTCCCATAAACCATCAATTCATAAGATCATACATTCTGATTTCCATTACAGATGGTCCAACAACCAAAGCCTTTATATCACGTAACACCTATCATAATAATCTTTTTCCTATTATTCTTATCATACACCTGTTGCAAATCCAAAAACCTAAATACAATTATTATTGTTCGCCTCTCTCATTTTCTCAATCATTTGTTCAGTGTAAAATTTGATTCTCACACATTCCTACCACTCTAAACACACATTGATCTCCACAAATCAGGCCCCTCAGTCCACTCGACGCACTCTTTCAACAAAAATATCAGCATATACTTTCGCTACAAACTCAATAAACTAATTCCCCTATAATTTCGACAGTTCCCCTTAATAGTATATTAGTGCCCTATATATAAGGTACTATTACTTTGCTGCTCCTCCAATCCCTCGGAACTATATCCTCCATAAACGTTCAGTTACACAATTTCCAGATCCAATCAATCACCATTTTCGCTCCGTTCTTGGATCATTTCACTAAGTAATTTCATCTATACTTGCAGATTTTACCATTCTCAACTTTCCCTACTCTACCGCAATATCTCTCTTTAACAATGACCTCATCCCCAAAATACTATTCCTTTGCACCATCAAACCACATTCACAATCACCTCTTCATCTTCTTCATTACTGCCAATGTTAATGCAGATTTTCGAAGTGTTCCCCTACACTCTCCTCACATCCATTTCATCAGCTACGAAAGCACCCATTCCCTATTCATTATAATCTAAGTTCTATTTCCTTATTAATGCATTGCTTAACCTTTCGCGCTTCCTTTCAGAAGAGTTCCACATTCCTTTGTAAAGTTCCCATTCATCCTCCCTTCAAACTGTTCATTTTTACCTCTTTTTCTCCTACGCATGCATTTTTTAATCTTCCTTTTTCTCTCTTTATATAATTCCCAAACATCTTCCTTTTTAGACCCATCAATTGGCTTTTATGATATATTTTAACCACGCTTCATTTATTACCTTTATAATCCGCTTGCATCACTTCTTCAATCCAACCACTCACCATGTAACGTTCTTACTTAAACTACTATTAGCACATTCCATATACTTTTTTTGCACTTACATAAGCAACCCGCTGCCTCATTTGCCTTCCAGAATTATAGTTGAGTTTTAACTTGTTCCTACGGCACTTTTTTTTAGATGCGCTCATGAATTATTCTTTCTTATGTCGTTGTTCACTTAATTTCTCACTCTTATTCTACCCACCTTTCCTTCCTTATCACCACTTCTAAACCTTCCACCTTCACCCACTAACTTAATTTTTACATAAAACATAATGATCCCCAATAATCCCATTCCTAACTTCCTCACCTGAATTAACACCCAACACATGCTTCAACATCTCCTTCTTCACCAACACTAAAATCAATCATACTTTTTAATTTGGCTTCCCATCTCTACCTACACCAACCTAGTATATTTATGAATACTTTCGTGCTTACACAAAAGTATTAACTTACACACATACCCTCTCCTCACAGAAATCAATAATATATTATATTATTATATATATATATATATATAACTATATA
>JABUQX010026758.1:20000-33130 GCA_015478945.1 Trachelipus rathkii | reverse complement strand
ACATAAAACCCGCTTAATTATTTATACAAAACGTTCCCCTAATATCTCAAACAACAATGTAATATATCTGGCGGAGTGAGAACTGAAGTCTTCCTGTAGTCTTCTTATGTCTCCTCGCTCTGTTTTAGTGTCATTTACTTATTTATAAAGCAAAGATAGGCATCCGCGAACTTCACTATAGCCTCTATTTGTGCCTAAATGCATATTGCCAATGCTCAATTTTACCTTTAAAATTCCGAGCTTCTAGCTTATGAGAACTCACTATAAAATCTATTATTTGTTGTAAGGAACGATATGATATCTTAAATGAAATTAAAAAGTTCATAACTATGAAACAATTCGAATATTATACTGGCGGTTACTCTAAAAGTTAGCAAGCAAATTGAATACAAAGCGATGTAAATAAAAAAAAAATTCCTTAAAGTTATATCGTACAAACGTAATTCCATTTTTAGCTTCGGTTCTTTTCATCTATTTTTCGTGGATCCTGGTTCTCCAACTACGTCGACAGATAAGACTCACAACTGTTAGAGCCATCCCTTCTCTTTACGTATGCTTATCCTCAACAAGGAAAAGAACCTTAAGCATTTTCTATGTTGGGTTTCCTTCCTTCTTACTTCTTACCTCCTATATTGGTCTACTGAGACTTATGATACTAGAGATCACATCTCCTTCGTATTTGCTCATAGTCCTCCAAAAAAAAAAACTTTTAACGTGACCAAACATAGTCGTTTATCGTAAGTACTGCCTTAAAACATATTTAGAACAAAAATATGAATAAAAATATGAACAAAAACTACTGAACTATTCGCCAACCCAACTGTTAAAACTCTCTAACATAATCGATTGTCGAAAGTACATCCTTAAAATCATACTTAAAACAAAATATGAACAAAACTATATGCTAAATTGTTTACTGAACTATTCTCCAACCCAATACGATTAACTTCCTATCGCTCTGATTCTGATCTTGTTTCTTATCTCCGAAATGCTTTTTCCATCTTTACTCCCTTTCTACTGCTCCAAACTTTTAGAAACTTTTGATCAAAGCGCGTGGCTAATGGTTAGAAAGGACTAATCGTTGGTTGAAAACTACAACAGATTACTAAAAAATAAAGCAAAATACAGCAATAAACTGATGAAAAGGTCATGTATTTTCCCTATTTTTTAGGAAGAAATGTTTGACTATCTTCTCACATCTTAATTCCTACCAAAAGAAAAAGAAATACCTTTTAAAAAAAAAATGCTTGACTATTTCTCACATATAATCAACTTAAAACTTAAGACTGTGTTGCACACCTTCTCTCTTCCCACCACCACGCAGGGGTATCGTTTTGATATCTTAATCCCTACTGAAAAGAAGTGTTCTTTGGGGAAAATGTGGCTAAAGTCTCTATTAACTACATAAAATTAGTCAGCTTATGGCTTAATATTCGTAATCCAAACTAGAACATGCAAATAGAAATATCAGCCTAATAGGTTGCAAAATATTTCTCTAGTCCACTAAACAGTTTCAATAGGACACTGTTTTTTGGTCTCCTCTCGCCGCTTTTGTATCTTTCTTTGGTCATTTTGCTTTGTCTGGAGTGGTACTGGTAACCCGTTACTTACGTTCCCATTTTTTCTCCGGAGGGAAACTTATCCCTTTTTCCGATCTCCAGTGTTCAGCAAAATCCAAATGGGATCCATATACTAGAAAGAAAACGTTTACAGGACCTATAGAACCTAATCAACGATATACTAGACGTGCAATAAATTTTCTAATCCAGGCTAAATCATGTTTAGATGCAACAATTATAAAATAACCAAATATGAAGCAATTTATATACCAAATCCACGAGATTTATCCTTTCGTAATTACTGTCATGGGGCAGTGTTTTTTCGGTTCTGTGATCTCCTTTTGGCTATCACTCCCTGGTCAACTGAAACGTGGCCTACACCTTCCGAATCCTTTATTCGAGCCCACACCGTTCAAAACTCTCATAAGGTTCGTTGGTCGAATCAGTGACCCGAGTGTGATTTTGATGTCTGTCCCGAACACATCTGCCATTCAGAACTTTTGAAACATGGCCCACTTTTGTAATATTATAGATAAGAAAAAATTCATGATGAGGCAAAAATCATGCAAATGATTAGTCAAAATGAATATATTGCAAGATAAACTATGACAACTTAAGATTAATAAACTTTCTTAATCCAGTCTAAAAGTGCAATATTTACACAGAAATGCATATTAAAATACCATACAAAGAATCCTTATATATCCAAATTTTCGCTTCCTACTGACAGATAGATTCATACATACATATATATATATATATAACTATATATATATATTATATATATATATATATATATATAATATATATTATATATATATAGTATATATATATATATTATATATATATATATATATATATATATAGATATATATATTATATATATATATATATATATATATATATATATATATATATATATACTCACATAAGTTGTTTTATTAGGGTATTTTTCAGACTCAAAAGGTGTTTTCTTAGCGATCTTTTTTGGCTGGCAATCTTCTCTTCTCTCCTAGTTTAAGACACTTTCAAAATCTCACGACTAAAACTTTTTTTAGTACCTTCCACAAGAGGGGTGAGCAATCACTGTGAAAGTGAACTTAACTCTGTCAATCGGAGTTCTTCTGAGGGTACTGGGGCATTTTCCACTTCTCTGACTCCATCGGAAGGTAATTCTGCCTTTTCCGCAATTTCCCATTGCTTCCTCATTTACCGACTCTCCTTCCTCAAACTGAAGATTGATTGAAACATGCTTCATTGCCAAGACCGAAATCTGTGTCTTACCCTATTAGTTTTTCGAAAGCGAAATGTAACCAGTGTGCAGCCCTTCTTCCAATTTTAAAATCTATTTCTATTATTTAAATTTCTCTCCTTCTGACCTCTTTAATGTCGCCTATACCTCCTTCTCTATAAGACTGGCTTTCGGAGTCCACAATCCTGTTACCATCTTTTTAGAAGAGCTAGCTATACTAAAACATACTTCCAAATCCATCTTTAATGAATTCTTTCTTGGCTTTCCAACAGAATGGAGAAATCAATCAGTTCTATTTTTTAATAACAAAAAATAAGAAAATGAAAATAAAATATGCTTGCTAATTCCTTAGGATTCTAATCCGTTACTTTCCCTAAAATTAAAGAAAAAAATGTTGTTTGACCGAAGTAAGATGTCATTTCCGCAAAATGACATTATGCAATTATATTATATATATTGATGAATTGGCTTTCCGATTGACATTTTCGCAGATAGTATTATTACCTTATTACTCAAAATACATTACGTTATAGCATAAAGACATTTACGGGTGAAGGAATTTAATATAGTTATTTATAACATAACTAATATAAATATATAAATATATATATATACTATATATATTATACTTTATTATTATATATATAATATAGAGGTATACGTATTACTAGTACTGTGTATATTATATATAGAAGATAATATATATATATATATATATATATATAATATATTATATAATATATATATTATATCATATATATATACTTATATAGTACGATAATAATAATAAATATACTATAGTAATCTCAATACATAATACTAATAAGTTAAATATAACCAATCATATACTCTCATAATTGTTTTATAAAACGAATAGTAATATATATATACTATTTATATATATAATATTAATAAATACTATTATACTATTATAATAATATTTAATTTAAGTATTTATAAGTGTATAAATATAACAATATTAACATAAATATGTTTGAGGGAGGGTAAAAACAAACAACTTGAATATGTAAATATGTTACAGACGTAAAGTTCTGTTTAAAATTCTTTCACTCTTTCTATTATAAGACTTATCCGAATGGCATGCCGCCTCCTCGCTTTATATACTATCTTCTCTATTTCTGCGTGCATTCCGTATTTGTTCCACCTTTTACTAAAATACATAAAATAAAAACGAATTGTATGGAAAGACAATACATATAAAAGTAAGTATTCAAGTACATTATAGTATAAACTTAATCCCAGCTGGTGGTAAAAAGGCTGAACTTAAGCGCGGCATTGCTGTGTTCGCTCGCGCGGATCAGTGTTCTTAACGACATGTGAACATGATAGTGTTATCCAGATCTGGGGTTGCATGGGAGTAAACGAGGACTTCTCTCGGGTACTTTGGATATACTTACATGCTTCGCTCTAAAGACATAATATAGATGCGACCATAGGCAGATGGGATTACGACTATCATGAACACTTCAGGGCCCCTTCTCGAAGAGTCTTCATCTACTCTCTGGGGACGTTAAAGTACAGAATTACAGAACTCATACTTTGTTATGCCTAGACCCTTTTTTTATTTTTATCGGTGGAAAATTGTATTGCTTATCCATTCTACCTCCTTTACACCTCATACTGGACTCCAGAAATTTGTTACAAATTGAAACAAACCAAATTTAGAAAATTGTAGATTAAACTAAATCTCATTCGCTATGATTAGATCTCCAATACTGTCTATAAAGATCCATACAATATTATAGTAACACAAGTACTGTTTCAACATACCCACATAAGCGCTTAACATTACAAACAACATCACATCAGCCACACCAGTATACCTAGACTAATACTATATATAATTATATTAAACTTACTAGCCAGTATATAGTAATATATATATATATATATATATATATATAATATACTATATATATATATACTATATAGCTTATATATATATATAATTAATATATATATATATATTTGTTCTCTTAAACATATTACATAGGCGCTTAAGTTTTTAAAACTAGTTTTTGTAAGGTATTTTCTCTCTCTCTCTCTCTCTTTACAGTCTTCTTTAATTTAAGGAAACGATATCTCTTCTACTTATCATAAAATTCACCAACACAAGATATATAATGTAAAGAATATATTTTAATGTGCAAATTTGTTGTTCCACGTTTTATTAGACTTTATCCATTCCATTTACTTGTATTTTTGTGTATCACCGCAATTTAAAACTATTCTTAAAGGAATAAGAGACTTTGCAGTTTTAAAACTCATACACCATAGCTTCATCACTACTTCTACTACTTATGATATACATAACAACATGCAAATAACAACCTACACATGCAGTATAGGTTACAAGGACTATACACCAAACATATCTCCAGGCCTACATACACCTTTAATATTATATATTGAGTAAATATAATAAGAGATATATAGTATTAATATATATATTGATATTCTATAGATAATATATACTGACTTTCATAATAGTATATATCAATTATATATATAATATATAAGATTTGTTATATATATAAAGATTCGTGGATGTGGGAATGTGAATCTAGAGACTTTTCTCTTGAAGTGCTGAGTGAGCTTGTTCTAACTTAAGGACACACACCGGGCTATCTACGCTGTCCATCTTTCCGATTCAAGACATTTTGGGGTGCCGCCTATTATATAGTATGTATACTGTCATACTAAATTATATTGATACTACCATATTAATATATATATATATATTTATATACCCTAAGTATATATATATATACTAGATATAATATAATATCATAATAATAATGCTAATAACACCACATCTATATATATATATATATTATATATATAGAAATATATATAAAGATATATTACCTATCGCCACGTAATTTTCGCTCACCTCCTCCTTCCTCCTGAAAATCTAAATTTCTTCATTCTCCGCTCTCTCTCCTTTCGCCCAATACTTCTTTCGACTGTCATCTGGCGGGGTGAAGGATGTTGGGGGTTCACACCTACACTTGGAGGTGCAAACTGCGGGGCCGTAGGCTCCATCAATTTCAAGTGGATTTTTACCTGTGGAAGGCTGATCAAAAGCTAGCTGATCAAAAGCTTCCATCACTTTTGTTGGAGGAAAACAATCTTCCCAAAATTCATCCAAAATACGGAGCGGTATTTTCACAATCGTACTGCCATAACATATCATTTGGAGCTTGAAAAGATTTATACTGATGCTTTCCGAAGAGAGTATATTATTTCCTAAGAGCACACTCCATCTATTTTGCATTGTCTCATGTATTAAAAATTTTGTTCGTTGAAATCTGTCTGTTAATTTGAAATAGAGCTCTACTTGTCGATATTCTCGATAGTTTCCTGAATTTAAACCTCTCAAGCGATATCGAGATGGTCTACATAAGGCTATTGTGTTCTCCTCTCTTTGTAGGGCCTCAAATGCTGACCTGGATATTAACGAGACCCCCGCGGCACAATCTAAAATCGCGGTCACATTGATGACTCGTTGGTGTTTCTTGTCTTTCTTGAATGTCAGTGTCATTTGACAACAATATTGCCCTGCTGCTCGCTGAGCTACTTTCTCTAGCCTCTCTGATTCTCCTGATAACTCAGTTACGGTTTGCCTTATTAAGTTCGCTTTCTTCCCTCTCTATTTTTCTTTCTCATCTGAGGAGAAACCGAACGGGAAACTGGGAAGGATGGAGAAATTTACCTCTTAAATGCCAATTTACTCTCTGCCGTGTGTTGGAACTAAAACGGGGTTTAGAAATATAGCTGGATAACTCTACTTCATTCTTGGTTTTTTATGTGTTCTTTTTTTTTTTAATTACTAACATATTAAAATATATCCAATATTCAGGCCTTCCAAATACTATCGCGCTTGCTACGCCATTCTATTGAGATCAACTTTTCAAAAATATATTTTCGATATCTGTCTCTTTTCTTCTTCGGTTGGATTCGATCTCGTCTCGGCTTTAATTCTAGCTCCGTTTGGCTTCTCGTTGTATCTCCTTTATACCTATTTTCTCTCTATCCGTTATGGCTAGCACTGAAATTTCTTCGCATCTCTTCTCTCGCGAATCTCTTCCGCCATAAATTTGATTGGACTTAATGCGTGAGCTTGTATTCCGTATTTATGACATAGGCAGTGTTGGTAGGAGGCATTTTCTCTCTTCCAACTCGATTCACTTTCTGTTAGCACAAATTCGTATCCAAACTTGATCAAAACTCCTTAAAATTGCTCTTCTCAACAAGGAACTATTTTGTTTGGAATCGATGTAATCCAAAACCTTTCGTCATCCAACTATCAATAGTATAGATCTCAGTGTCTCTCTCTGTGCCGCTATTCAAACAAACTCCCTAAAGCTCCATTCATATGACGTGAAAACTTTGGTAACTACTCCATTTAAAAGTGGCGCTTTGAATATTTTTGGATAAATATAGGGCAATTAGTGTAGCTTTTCTTTACACCTCTTCAACTCAACATAGCAACTCAAGATACTTCCATCATTGCCGTGCTCTCTATCTCTGAAACAGTGCTGCTCTGGAAGACCTGTACTTGTGCATGTTCAGTACGAGCGCGTTTCCCCTAGGGAAGGACGTCAACTCACGTAAAATAGTGGTTTTTCGAGTTATAACTTCTCAATTAATGGTAATTGGAAAGTTATCGCGCTCCCGAATATGATTTGAGTCTTATCATCTTTGCTTCTCCTCCTTTAGTTTATTCGTCTACATATACATATGAGTAGTGTCTTGGGACCATCCCTCTCTGAGCTAAGGAGCTGTCATGTCTCGCTCTCGTTGATATCATGTGTAATTTTGTCCTGTGTTTTTCTCTCTCTTTCGTGTCTCCCTTCCTACTCTAACCGGCGTCCTTCCTCATTTTTATATCAGTCTATTTCAATCTCTCCAAACACTGTGTTTTGTCCGATTTTTCTACTTCATTCCATTCTTTTCCACTTCTTCTCTTCCGTAATTGTGGGGGTAAGCCGTAATCTCAGCGACCCCGCCTCCTCCAGGGCTTGTGACGAGATAGCGCGTGTGCGCGTGTGCGAGAGTGGGGAAAAGTTTACCACCCACGCGACGTGTTGTATGAGGTACTCCCCATCAAGTCTATTCTCTTTCACTCCCGCCATCTACGCTGCAATCGGAACGATGGGGTTTCACACGACACTCGACCTGGCAGAGATTTTCGTTTCTCGGCACTAGTAAAAAGTGGAAGACAATTGAGTTAAACAGTAGCGGTAGTGGAGAGCTGTTAATATGTTGAAAAATGAGGAGAATGGTTTTATTGGGGATAAAGATTTATGAGATAAAAATCTATTATTGAACTATACTAGCAAAATTTGAGAATTACAAAACGTGAACATCTATTTCAATTGAACATGACAAAAGAAATATTTGCTCGTCAAAATAAAAATATTAACAATACTGATTATTAATTTGCTCTGATGGTTCTGTTGTTAAAACTTCAACTAAAAAATTGATATTTATGATGACAGCAACATTATAACAATGTTATTAAAGCAATACTCTTTTTAAAAACAATTCTCCTTTATTAGCGAAGAAGAAAAAAGGTAAACATGAAATTCTTTATTCTGAGTTATCCTTATCATATTCGTCCGATAGATGAGTATAAGGGTAACAACCAAAATAACCAGTCTGTGATGTTTTTAAGCTGCCTCTAAAATGCTCTTCCACTTCATAGCGACGCGCTGAATCATATGGACTCCCTTGACACATGCAACCTTCAAACACTGTATGCGTCTGACCGCATACACGCGTTATTTACCAATTGAGTGTACGAGCATTTGCAGGTACACATGACTCAATAAAAAACATATAGTATATTTATACCACCATATATTTTAATAATATACATATAATATATTTAATAAACTTATATATAGGATATATAAATTATAGTATATATTATATCAATAGTGAGAGTGAAAGATAAATTATATATAGTATAGTTTGAGATAATATATATATATATAATAATATAATATATATAATTCTATAATTATATAAATCAAATTATATCTTTTTTTGTAGTTTAACTAACTTTAAATAAATTGCAAGGTTAATTTATTGATTTAGATTTTGAAGAAAAATCAATTAAAATGATACTTAGTCAGAGGTAGTCTCTTTCCTGCAATTAAATGATTACGTATAGCACAATAACTTTATCCAATCAATTCTTATTTGCGATGAAAAGAAGTAAAAAACAAAAGAAAGAAAAGAATTTTTCCCTTTTACTACGTTTTGTTATACTAGAGCGCTGTATTCGAAGTGAGAATTATTTTGTGCCTGAACTATCGAGAGAGACAATGATTTTATAGCAATTGCGGCACGTTCTTTGTGTATATTTTAAATTACCGTTTCATGGGTAGATGGATTTTGCGCTGGATTCACACAACAGAAAACACTCCCTTTTTTTTTTTTTAAAGTCGTTTTTATTGTGATATCGAACAGGTTAATAATATATTATAGTATATTATTAGTACTATAAATTAGATATAATAATATAATCGATAGTACTATATATAGTTTTTATATATATATATATATATATATAATATATATTATATATATATATTATATAATATATATATATATTATAATATATCTAGTGTATCTCAGTGAGGACTATCACTAGTCTCAGCTTATAGTATAATTCTACGTATTAACTAATAAATATATATAACAAAATATATATATATATTACGTGGACCCCTATAGCTTTTTTTGAATAACTCAGTTAAAATTTATTGAAAATGAAGTTTAAAAAGAAAAAATAATATTGTCAGTAAATTTTTTATTTTTTTAAAATTGTTAATGTAATTTAGATTTGTTAAAATTTAAATTTTAAAACAAAAACTTTAATATACATTCGCTTTTAGGTATATAAAATTCCTATATACAAAAAGAAGTGAAATGTTACCTTCCTCCTCTTGCAGGTTTTTGGGAGCGAAAGTTATTTCTCGTCCCAGTCTGTTTAGACCTGCCGCATATTCTTGCTTGTGTCTCTGAGACCTGAGAAGAGGGGACGCCGTTGCGCGGAGTGAGATTTGTTTGTTTGTATTGAGCAGTATGTTGCCGCGCTTATAGCATTTGTTTGTGTGCGTTCTCGCGTTTTTCATACTACAAAAACGATTGAATATACTTCTTGTCAGGATTACAACCAGCCAATCGTGTCCTGTACACTTATGTACGTGCGTGTGTGAACGTGAAAGTCATGACTATATATATATATATAGTATGATAGAGTTATAGTATTTCTCTGAAGGATAGTATTAAATTCACAAAGATTAACATATAATATTATATATATATTATAATATATATATATATATAGGCTTAGTATATATTATTATATATATATATATACAGTGAGAATGTCTCTCACTAATAACTTAAATAATAAACTATATTTTTGTTATTATAAGTCATATTATCACATATATTTCACGGTCCACACGGAATACAAACAATGGAAAGGGTTATTGGAATATAATCTATTAGCCATATTCTATATAACTCTTTTCCCTCCCTCTTTACCCCACTCAACCACATAATTCTACCTAATCCCATTTGATCAAAAAAATATAAAAAAATTACTTATATTAAAATTAATGACTTTTTTATCCGTTTTGTATAATTATTTAATTAATTTGTTATATTTTAAGTTAGTGTAAAAATTTCTTGTGTTTATTTAATAACGTAGTATATACTGAATATGATATGAGAAAAATATATATTTTACGTTCCTTTTTAAAACTTATACTGTTTTTTGTGTAAGCGAGGGTCTTTTTCTCTGCGTTATGTGTGTATAGTGTTCACGAAATTTGTTTTGCTCATATGAGTGAACGAGGAGAGCTGCCTCCTTTTGAGCTTTTTGCAAAAGGGGTTTATAATTTAGTATTCAGAGCACTAAATCTATACGATATAGTGTATTGAGTCGTTATCCTTTTAATATTATGCAAATACCCTAAATTAATCCTGATACGCGCGCTTTCAAAAAGGACTGTTTTTTATTTTATCAAATTACTACTTTCTTGATGTCTCTTATTCTTTTAAGATTATTGCGTTTCTTGCCACTTCGACGGCAATATCCAATTTCTTGCCACTTCGACGGCAATCATCCAATTTTCTTCTTTATTCACTTACTTATATTCTGGTTTTCAAGGTCATCGCAGTATTCGTTTTCCTCGTGCGTGTTTCCCGCTGTTCCTTCTTTTCCTCTTTATTTTGGGTTTACTTTTAATTCCAATATTTACTCTGAAATCATTTAATTGTTTGCATTTTTAATTGGAGTTGGTTTTGTCTGTATCAATTTAACAATGTCATTTCATACTAATTTGCGTAACCTTTTACTGACTGTTAACACCTCAATACTAGTACTTGGAGATGCAGCTAATATGGTCTCGTTCACACAAAGGTGGGAACTCATCGGCAGCCTGGCTGCTTCTATTATAGCATTTGATACCAGATACCTATCAATAATTCCATGAAGGATAAACATTACATAACGATTTACAGGGAGGATTTTCGCCTAACTCTAAGATGATAATTAGTACACTATACATAAAGTGCCTTATCAACCTTTGTATTTGACGTTAAATATGAAAGTTAGAGGAAGGATTGCAACTTCCTGAGATTTCAATTTGAATCAAACAGTCTATAGATTAAGTAATAAATGAATAAAGGAGGGTGATGAGAATCAGAAGCTCTCATTGAAAACACAATCTATATTAAAAGTCACAATACAAAGTTAATAGCATTTCGCGAAAAAAGAACGAACAATTTTAAACTAATTAAGAAATACCCATTCACTCCTTACCCACAGTTGCATACACATTTACCCAGTCTGCGTGAAAAATGAAATAAAATATGTAACACAGATTCCATAAAAATTGAGACGTTGAAAAGAGATACTCTCATTATAATGAGTGTGAGTAATACAATAAATAAGAGACATCCTATCTAATTATTGCATATCATTATAATTCATTATAATTAATTATAATTATATTCTTACAATAATAAATACCATCCTTTCTGTAATTTTAATTGTGACATTCGTATCATACATTTATTAATTAACTCAATTCTATGATATATTTTATCAATTAGTATTATAACTGTTATGTAATCTCTATAAATCAAATTTATATTGTTAATTTTACCATGTTTTATTTAGTATTTTTTTGTTTTATTATACATAATTTAATTCTTCCTTTTAGGGTATTAATTAAATATATAAATATTTGCTGTTGATTAGTAATTTACATGAGTTATTAACTCTCCTGAATTCTTTAGAAAAACTTCATTTTGGGAATATCGGCCGGAAATTCATCTGAGTGTAAAGGATCACGTTCACTTCGAAGCATCATTTGAGAGATCGTATATGCTTAACAAAAATTTTATCTCGTGCGGCAACACGTCCTCATAGTAATGCTCTTCTGGAACATAATAGTTCTCAATTACATCAGAATACTACTCCTGCAAATTAATTTTAAAATGGATAGCATCTTTATTCATACTTAAAAATAGAAATATAATTATGATCACTCTTCAATTAAGTCTCCAGCATTAGTGGCAGCAACTGCTCATATGTACCTATCGAAAAAACGTGAGTATTGTCAAGTATCACCTAAAGTAAGTGCATAAGCTAATTTATTATATATAAATTTAAAAAATGTGTATAACTTATGGTAGTTTAAGAAAGGATTAAACAACAACATATTCAAGCAATTGCATGCTATATGTGATTAATAATAATATTAGAAACTTTACATATTTTTTTTCAATGTATTGTGAAAACATACTTTTGCGTGCTTAATTGCTATTCAACATGTTAGTTCAAATATTTGCTCCGTAAAAATCATACAATAATAATAATAATCTTAATAAATACAATAATAAATCTTCATTTATCGAACCATATTTTTTTCAATAAAACGTAAAACATTTCTAATTAATTTGACTCTAACTCTTTTCATGGCTATTAAGTTTTCATTTAAAATAAAACCAAAATATTTTATCTCATGGAAATATTTCAAAAAAAAAAAATGAGATATTTTAATTTAACTAAATTTTCCTAATTTTTCGTAGTTCTTTTACAAAAATTAATATAAGTCCAATTTTATTGTAATTAATACTTAGACATAGATCCGAAAAAGTTTTATCTGCAATATTTTAATAGTTTTTGAAGACCGTCGACAGAGGGAGTTAACAACGCTGAATCATCCGCATGTATGATTATATTCGACATAAACATTTCTACTTTA
>JABUQX010026757.1:12500-15000 GCA_015478945.1 Trachelipus rathkii | reverse complement strand
GGATATGCCGAAAAAACTGGGATTAGGCTAAGTTTTGTTGGTAATGCCAGCTACATTACTGTTGTTAAGTAGGGAACTTTATTGATGTTAGTCGCTTATTCATATGTAAGGTTAGTTAGGTTTGTTGTTCTACTTTATATTCTTAGTTAATGTTATGTTATATTAGCTTTAATAATGTGAAAACTTTGTTATGTTAGCTTTTATTCCTTGGTCTGTATGATAGTTAGGTTATATTATGATAAAATTTTTGTCAAGTTTTGTTAAATGTTACTATGATGACGTAAAATTAACACCTGCATGATGGAGATATGTTGAAAACGTGGGAATAGTTTAAGTTTTGTAGGTAATGTTAGCTACTTTACCATTGATAAGTAGGGACCTTTGTTAATGTTAGCAGTTTATTCATACGTAAGGTAGGTTAGTTTTGTTGTTGTACATTATGTTCTTAATTCAGGTTATGTTATGTTAGCTTTATTGATTTGAAAACTTTATTATGATAAATGTTTGTTAGGTTTTATTAGTTTATGATATGATAAATTTTTGTTGCGTTTTGTTAGATATTACTCTGTCAATGTAAAATTAACATTGATATGTTATAGATGCGATAGAAAAGTAAGGATATGCTGAGTTTTGTAAGGAAGAGTTAGTTTTTTTACCGATATCAAGCAGTGAATTATGATAATGTTAGCAGTTTATTCGTAAGCTAGGTATGTTATGTTCTTAGTTCAGGTAATGTTATATTAGCTTTATTGATATTAAAACTTTGTCATAACATTTATTCGTCGGTCTGTAGGATAGTTAAGCTAGGTTAAGATAAATTTGTGTCGAGTTTGTTACATATTACTATGTCAAAGCAAAATTAACATTGACCTGTTATAGATATGGTAGAAAAGTAAGGTTAGGTTGAGTTTTGTAAGGTAGTGGTCGTTACTTTATCGATATTAAGCTGTGCATTTTGATAATGGTAGTAGTTTATTCGTATGTAAGGTATGTAAGGTTTATTGTTGTACATTATGTTCTTAGTTCAAGTAATGTTATGTTAGCTTTATTGATATTCAAAATTTGTTATACATTCATTTATTCATTCATCGAACTGTATGATAGATAGGTGATCATCCAAAGAACTTATTTTATGTAAAATAATAAAAGATTTAGTAAAAACATAAAATGTTTTAATATATTTTATGTTGTGATCACCCAAAGAACCTATTTTTAATGTTATGTAACACAAAGAAACTTATTTTACGCAAGTATGCTTTACATAAACCACAATTTCTGAATATATGACGTAGAAGCAGTTTTTAAGCACTTTAAAGCACCGGAGCCGCAACTTTGTCTATTAGGGGACAACCCTTCTCAGGCTCCGTGTGTAGGGTGTGACGTTTTAATGGTAATGAAATAAGGTTTACCTACGGCTTGCATCCGAATATAATCAAATTAAAACAGTAGTTACATAAATTTTCAAATTTTAAAACTTTTAAAAATTTAAGCCAAAACGTATGTCAGTTAATGTTTTGAGTTGTGTGTTTTTAGTTATGTCTTTTGATATATTTGGATTCGTTTGATGAATTATGTTTCTCTATGTTTTTTAGAAAAACATGAAAAGTTTTAAAATTAAATAAAATGTAAAATTCAAATAAAAGAAAATTAATATGCAAAAACTTTAGACCGTAGAGTCCACCACACCCAAAAAAACCCACGCCAGTTATAAAAACACACCCAAACACAAAACCTAAATATTGACTATTTACAAAATAGAAAATACATAGCAAGAAAGAAGCGGAATTAAAACATATAAAGTGAGTTACCTTTACTACTTTTCAACAATAAAACGTTTAACCAAATATAAGATGACTTTGCTTATCATCGATGTAAGCAGATACTATTCCCGTAAACAATCGGACGCGCGCAAAGTAGAAGTGCATGAATTGCCATAAGGTACTATATAATCCTGGTTCTATTTAGGTGTATATTATGTTAGCTTTACTGTTGGTTTTAAAACTTTGTTATATTATAGCAATTATTCGTTGGTAAGTATGATAGTTTGGTTAGGTTCTTTGCTTATGTTGATATCTTTTGATAAACTAAAAACTTTGCTATGTTAGCATTTATTAAAAGTTTAATATGCCAGTTAAGTTATGATATGATAAATATTCTTGTTAAGTTTTGTTACATATTGCTATGATAATGTTAAGTTATCATTGGTATGTTATAGATTTGATAGAAAAGAAAAGGAGTAGGTTACGTTTTGTGATGTAATGCTAGTTACTTTACCGATATTAATTGGAGCACTTTGTTAATGCTGACAGTTTATTTGTATGTAAGATGTCAAGTATGTTGTGATACTCTATGTTTTTAGTTCAGGCAATATTATGCTAAAAACATGTTATGTTAGCATTTATTCGTTGATCAGTATGATAGATAGGTTAGGTTATGAGAAATGTTTGTTAGGTCTTGCAAAAAATTACTTTGCTAATGTTATAAACATAAAAAAAATAAA
>JABUQX010026757.1:2500-5000 GCA_015478945.1 Trachelipus rathkii | reverse complement strand
TAAAAGACAGGAGCAGAATTGAAATGAGTTGAAGAGTGAAGGGTCGACTCATCGGCATATGAGTGATAGAGTTAGATGTGCAGCTGAGGAGATCGTTAATGAAAGTAAGAATAAAGTAGGAGATAAAGACAGAACCCTGAGAGCACCACTATGACAGAAAAAAGAAGAAGAAGTCGCTTCATCAACCACAGCCGACGATATTGACAACTTGAAATGAAGCTAGACATAAGTAAAGCAAAGAAGAAGGAGGAAACCCAAAAAGGAGGGGAGCTTGGAGAGCAGTTGACGCGTGCCATACCAGGTCAATGCTCTTGGATATGTCAAGCGCACACACGCAAGTCTCACCGAGTTCCTAAGGCGGAAAACATAAATCGGTAATAAGGAAAGATATATCGCCCAGTGACCTTGAACGCCGAAAGCGTCTGTGATTCGCACATTCACGCGAGAACTGAATCTCCAGAATGGTTCTAAGAAGTAGATTAAGAAGTGTATCAAAGATCTTAGATAGAATAACAAGGTGGAAAGCTATAGAGCGATGTTAGAGTCCAGAGGCGGCTTTCCTTTTTCGGAACAGTGGGACATGTGCGTCTTCCAAACACTGAATGAAAGTCTAGTATAGAGACATAAGGAACATGTTATTATTATTTATATTATTATTATTATATTTATTAAATTATTATTATTATTATTATTATATTATTATTAGGTTATTATTATTATTATTATTATTATTATTATTATTATATTATTATTATTAATTAATATATTAGTTTATTCATTATTATTATTATTATTATTCATTAATTATTATTATTATTATTTTATTTTTATTATTATTTATAATTATAATATTATTATTATTATTATTGTTTTATTTTATTATTATTTATTATTATTATTATTATTATTATTATTATTATTATTATTATTATTATTATTATTATTATTATTATTATTATTATTATTATTATTATTATATTATTATTATATTATTATTTTTATTATATGTTTATTATTATTTAATAATTCTACCGTCTCTGACAATAATAACCTGTCGTGTCAGTTGCAGATCAGTAGAGAGGGTTAAAATATAAAATATGTCTGTCTCTAAGTAGTTCAATATAAATCGAGAGTTCCATGTACTAAGCTCCTCCAAGAGACACTATCTTGTGCTAATATATTTCCTTCGTCCACAATAATGCCCTTTGCTAGTTAATAGCTTCTTTAATCCATCAATCATCCATATAATTTTGGAACTTGCCCACTTCTTCTATTACATATTACCTCGGGCATAAATACCTTCTTAGTCACGTTCCATCATTCATTCTAAGCAGGTGTTCATACCATCTCAGTATTCCTTTATTCGCGCTTTTTTCGACAAGGCTTGTCCCCTTCAGTAACACCTATCTCTTATTCTGCATTTCTGGATTTCCTGACTTCTATTCATCCCAACAGATATTTCTTTAAATCTTTCATTTTCCAAATTCATTATTTCAATTTGAATTTAATGCCCAAGTTTTCACCAACCATAAAAACAGTTGGAGCCCAAATAAACAACCCAAAAAAATCTTTTTTACCTTCCTAAATAAATTTCAGTTTCTCCATGATCCTCTAAGACTGTATTGCTGTTTCATTCCCTGCAACTGTATGGTCAATCTCTTCTTTCAACCCTTCCGAAGGCCCCAATAATCCATAACTAAGTTACCTAAAAGACTGTTATTTTCTATAGGTCTTTCCCCATTTACCTTTTTTGAATCAAATCCAAATTGAGGAATCGTCGCCATTGTGCTTTGTACTTACAACATTTTACTTTTAATAGGATTAATTTCAATCCATTTTCCTTGGCATACACGTTCAAACTCAAACCCGCAAATTCACACAGTTTCCTTTTGAATCAGCAATCAAAAGAGTATCACCTTACAAGCAGTTAGAACAATTGATAATTGACTCTCCCAATTATCTTCATGTTGCCAAAATCGGCTATTTGGCAAAATTCTAACCACACATATTCTTAATACACTGTCCAAAAAGATATTAAACCACGGAGGCATTTACTAACCCTGCTTCATTGCCTAGCTTTTACATTAACCAGCATCGGAATGCTCTAGCTTTTCATTGCCAAAAAGTTTTACTATTCTAATAAAAGATTTAACCGCATTTAAGACCATTTCCAACTTACTTCTTAATCTACTAATAATTTCCACAGCTTCCTCCTTGAAACTCTGTCGTTAGTTCTTTGCCGAGTCAAGGAAGCATTTAGAAAAGATTCGTGTTTCTTGAAGTATTTATCATGCCAAACATTCTTCAATGTGGTTAAATGCCTATCTGAATCTACACAACAGCGGCCATCCCTTAAAACCAAATTGTTCTTTCCCTCAATTATATATAGTAATTATTATATATAGTTATATATATATAATATATATATATATATATAATTATATATAGTATATATATAATTTATTATATATTATAATATGTATTATCATATATATATATT
>JABUQX010026756.1:50000-54910 GCA_015478945.1 Trachelipus rathkii | reverse complement strand
TTAATTAAAAAATTCTTTAAAATATTTTTTAGTTGCAAGATTCGATCGGATCGACTCCGATCTCTGTCCGGAATAGAATCTCAAGGTTCCCTGACTATTTGAAAATTGGGTTCAGCACATTTCTTTCAATAAATTTTTCACCCAAATAATAAATATTTTAAAAGAAAAATCTTATCTATTTTTCCAGGATCAGGCTCGGATCCGGCTCCGGATCGTACTAGGATGTTCTGTTATAATTGAAAATTGTTCACACGGCGGGTTCTTCTGGCAATACATTTTGTCTAAAAGATTTTTTTGAAAGGAAAATTTTATATACCCAGTACCGGTCCGGATCCGGAGCCTCCGACAACTGGCTCGATGTTCGTGCTTCGCTTTTTCGGATGATAAGGTTTCTGCTATTTTGAATTGGTCTAAGCACTTCTTTCTATCTAAAATCTTTAGTTCTACATATTCTTCAAAATCATTACTCCGCTCGACTTTACTCCGGCTCATTACTACCGCTCGGATTACGGATTCTGCATTATATTTGAAATTTATTTAGTTTTCTGGATAATTACTTTCACTTAAGAATTATCTCTTTGAAAAAATTTATACCAAGTATAAGGCTCCGAATCTGATCCGGATCGGACCCGACCAACGTCGTTAGCTATATATGAATTATGTGCATTACGTTTTCTGGCATTAGCTATGGCATCTTGGTAAAAAAATATTTTAAAAAAAAAAAAAAAAATTAATACCCAGCTCGGCTCTGCTCCATGTCCTCGGATTCTACTTCCATGCTCCGCTCACTTCGGGCTCCGGATTGGACTTAAGGTTTTTGACTATTTGCGGAATGTGGTTAGCTTCTGATCCTTTTTATTTGTAATAAAGTTTATTCGAAAAAAAATTTCGACTTTGATTCGTCCGGCGGTAAGGTTTCCGATGAGGATTTGAAAAATAATTGTTCAGCAATCTTATGACTACAAATTTTTTTCATATAAGAATTTAACCGTTTGGAAAAAGATTTTGTATTACAAGAATCCGCCGTCTCCGAATTCCGGTCGGGACCTGCGGACTAAGGTTTATCTGCCACTATATTTGAATAAATTTTCAGTGCGTCCTTGGCATTTAAAATTTTTCACCTACTAAAAACTTTAATAAAATTCTACCCAGGTTTCCGGTGCTTTCCGGGCTCCTCACGCGGCTGGCTCCTGCTCCGGACTTTCCCTGGTCCGTACTGACTAAGGTTTTCTTGCCACTTATTGTAAATATTGTTTTTAGCACGACTTGGCAATAAATTTTTCATCTAAAAATAAATAATTCTTCTGGAAAAAATTTTATAACCTTTATTGCACCGGCTTCTGACGCTCTGGTCCGATTCTTCGACTCCAGGTACTCCGTCCGATTCGACTAAGATTTCTGAAATATTTGAATACCTGTTTCAGCCGTTCTTCTTAGGCAACAAATTTTTATCTTACTAAAAAATATAATTCTTTTCTTAATAAAAATAATAATTATACTCCGAATCCGGTCGGAATCCGGCTCCCGTCCGGATCCGGATCCAACTAGGTTTCCTGCACTATTTGAAATTTGTTTCAGCACTTTGCTTCAGGTACATAAAATTTTTCACCCTAAGATATTTTTTCAGAAAAAAAAAATCAAAACTACGGCACCGGGACTTCGGCTCCCACTTCTGACACTCCGGCTCCCGACTCAGTCTCGGATTCCGGATCCTCGGATTCCGATTAAGGTTCTTGCTACTATATGCAAATGTTCTAAGTACGTCTTTTGGCCATAATTTTTCACCTAAAAAATATTTTTTTGAAATAAAATTTTAATACCTCAGGCTCCGGTCCGGCTTCCGGCTCTGACTTTCACCTTGGCTTACCGGAATAATTAGATTTTGAAATGGTTTTTATTTATAATTTGAATTGTTCAGTAGTTCTGGCATTTAAAAGTTTTCACACTAAAATTATATTTTTAGGAAAATAAAAAATTACTATACCCAGAGGATCCGTCAGGCCTTCAGGCTCCTTTTATTTTATGATAAATCTCTTGGCTCAACTCCGCGAGCTCCGGCTTCGGCTTCGGCTCCAAGTCCAATTTGAGTTTGTGACAGACCATAAACTCCCGGAAATCGCAGTAATAAGGTTTCTACACTATATTTTGAATATGTTCAGCAGATTCCCTATATAAAAAATATTTTCTAAAAAAATTCATGTATTCCGGTCCAGGCTCCGACTTCGGGGGCCTCCGCTATAAACGAACACAACAGTAAATCTCAAAATTCTGTCTATTCGAAAATGTTTGAAACAATTTTGAATATTATTTTCATTAAAAAAATTTTATTATCATGAAAAAAAATTTACCCAGGCTCCTGGCTTTCCGGTACCGGTCATATTTTATTGATCTGAGTAAAATCCGAGATAGGTTAAATTCTCCGTAAGGTTTATAGAGAGGATGATGAAATAAATAGGATTTTCTATTAATAAATTTATAAAAATATAAATAATTTTTTGATATTGAAACTGGGAATTGTAATTTTGACTGGAATTGAATTTTTAGTTCGACACTCTCTAAATAAATTTCCTGTATATCTCTAAAAATAAACTATTAGTAATTTTTTATAAAAAATATTTTACACCATGTATGTTCATGGAATGGATAATTTCTACTTAATTTTAAAGATATGTAAAAGAAGAATGTGAAAATTTGAATTTTATATATTGCTTCAAAAAAGTATAGTAGGAGTTTATAGTTATGTAACAGTCTCCCCCTTAACTTGCAACAAAAACAACCATAATAAACATATAAGCGATTTAAACAATATTAAAACGATTATCCCGGATCATATACAACTGCCCCTCCAACAATTATTATCAAAAGGAAAGTCCTTTTAAACACCCCCAATATGCAAAAAAATAATAAATCCCCGTTGTTATTCAAATGCATTTGCAACACTTTTATAACAAACAAAGCTTTACGGTTGTAAACAATGGGGTTAAATCGCAGGAAATACCACACAACACGACCTTGACATATCTATTGAAAAACTCCGCTCTACCACCGTAGAATTCACAATACTATCAATAAATATCAACATAGACTAACATCAGAAAATACGGTCATCAAGTAAAAGAAAAATTCACAGGATCATTTTTTGTATACAATTTTTCCCAATTACAACCGCTACCCTGGAGATTACAAAAAATAGATACCATCCAAAACCAAATTATGCAAATGTCACCTTATTACAAATGTTTATTGGGGAAAAACCAAACCTACCACAAGATGAACTCACAGAAGCAAGTCAATTGAACGCTGTTTGTCGTCAATACTTGAGAAGAAGGACGTCCTTTTTGGGCGAAAGCTTCGTAATTTTCTAACTTTTATTGTTTTTAAAATTAGTAATAAAGGTTTTTATGAAAAGACCTGTCATTATTTAACCTGTCATTTATAGAACAGAGGGTTATATACCAAGTAAAATTTTAAAGCGATTAATAGCTTAATAACTCATAAGATATAATATTGAACCCGATAAAGTTGCACAATGTACTTCAACTTGAAAATTTACTTATTCTCTGATGAGGTTCAGAAATCTTTATATAGCAAACCAGGTGTTTAAAAAACAAATTATTATTTAATAAAGTTTCGCTGTTTAAAAAATTTAGTATTCCTAAAAATTTGAAACCCACTTCATTTGAAAAAATCGATGGCTCACAGGAACCCTTTCCTTATCAGTTCTACCGCCAAATATTTAAAGGAAAATTGGACAGCAATAGAAAGGAGGATGAAATAGCTTCAAAAAATTCCCCGCTTTTATTATTCAACTTCAATAAATTTATGGTTTTAACTACTATTCAAGATCCGGCAATGCGAATATTTATAAATATTTTTAGACGACCCCGCACTTAGAGCAAAAGAGACTAAGCTAGGATCATATAATAATATTTATTATAATATATATATAATATTAATATATATATATTATAATTATAATTATATATTTTAAATAATATTATATAATATAAAATATTATATATATATAATATATATATTATATATTTTATATCATATATATATATATGGCATTTTACACTCCGATCAGACGCAAATTACCAAACCTTTCAACTAACATACTTATGCAGACTGAAGCCAGACGTTGGTATTGGCCTACAATGGTTATTAACAAAAAAACTAGCGGACCCTTCGGCCTAAATTCCTACAGACTTTTAGATCTGTGGAAGAAGAGAGGAAGGACCAAACGCACATAGATTTCCTACGGGAATACTTCCTCACCCGCAGTTGCCAATGAACATCGCGCAGCAGTTTTCCTCCATTATATTTTCCTACTGAACAAATTTAAGAACAACAAATCGTGATCTTCCAGGGCAGAGTTAAAGGATAAATAATTTAGTTATTATGAACCAAACAAGATTACCATATAAATGCTTATAACCTATAGCACACACACACTATGAAATACTGGACAAAAAAAAAATCCTCACACCACATCCCAAACCACATTTAACTCTTCACTCAATACCATACTCAAAAATCACCCACAACTTTTTAAAACCAATTAAGAGCGCCTACTAATGACACATAACAGTCCCGATTTTCCTTCTCTTAGTTTTAAAGCCCTGATAAACACCAATAAATATATATTATTATATATTATATAATTATAATCATATATTATATATAATTATATATATATATTATATATATATTATATTAATATTATATATATTTATATTTATAATATATATATTATATTATATATATAGGTCAGCCTCCAAAAAGCAACATGCATGTAACTAGAAAAACTATATAACGTCTACACGAAAATAAATATATTTTATTTAAATCAGGAGACATTTTATCCAAAGAAATTTTAAATAAGAAAAAAAGTAAAAAAAATAACGCTT
>JABUQX010026756.1:12500-45000 GCA_015478945.1 Trachelipus rathkii | reverse complement strand
AAGTACTTTGTGAGACATAATTGTATTAATCACTTCCAGATGAAAGACGAATTTTAGTAGCCTTTCTTATTCGGCAAGGAATAGTGATAGGTTTTGAAGACCACGATTTAAACAACTTCTTTCATTTTTTTTTAAAGTTTTTTTTTTAAAATTGGATATACGGTTGATTATACAGAACGATAAATATCAGGTCATTTAGTCAGTTATGCAAAGGAAAATGTGAAGAATAGTTAATGAAAACAAATTTTTTTTTCAGCATTAGCGAATGATAACACGGATATATATTTCCCAAACAGAACAGTTTTCAATTTGTGTAAGGTATGCGATTTTAGGTGGTGATGGAGGTATACTCCTTATTACTATTATAAAGAGGATTTTTATCTATTGTTTCCGGTATTTACGATATCACTGGATAGCATATGAGGCGTTTTCTTTTAAATTTTGGAGGCTCGTGCATTATCTTGGTTAAATGTCAAATTTAATTAGGACCATATACAGGATATTGTTGGAGTAAGCCTCTTCCATTGAGAGGCGTAATCGGGGAGTTGCAATCTGTTATTCGGATAATTGAGTATCCTAAATACTCTTATTACACATTGATGTTAGCACATTTGTTATTTAAATTTATTTGCTCTCAGGACCTCCTTCTAAATATTCAGACAATTCAAAACGCCTTAGGGATTCATCTCTGAAATATGCACTTTTCGATCGTGTTCCAAGCGCACAAAAACTTCTGGAAGATAAAATAAAAGAGTTCTCTAGTAAATAAAATAACAAGAGGATCAAAAAAGATGTGCGAGACCAGATGGTGTGAACGGCATTTGAAGCCGCGGGTTTTATCCTTTTTTTTTTTAAAGAGGCTCTTGGAGCTAATACTTGCTTTATTGGAAAGAATAAAAGACTTGCTGCTAGTTATAATTAGTGAAATATTTCATCTCAGAAAAGCTACTTCTCGTTGCATTAGTTAAATTCAATCGATAATTTTGAATTTTATAATAATTTAATTCGTTTTAAGATAAATTTTTTAATAACTACACCTGAGGTCAAAACAGTTAAGAGTGTACATTAATTTGTGACATTGTCAGTTTATGCAATATAAAGTGTGAAAGGACATTATTTAACTTCTCGAAAAAAGATAGACAAAATGCAGACACAGAGTTTTAAAACCAATATATTCACACAAGCTAAAAAAAATTGTATAGATGAGCGACGCTTAGATTTGACAATAACATCTCAAGATAACTCTATTAATAAAGTTCCAAATAAAAATATCGTGTTATGTGCCTACTTTAGTAGATCCGATCATTTTACCGCATCTCAGTTTATCCTAGTTTTTAATTTGATGTTCTGGATTTCTTTCTGTTGGACTGAATCTCGATTATCTTCGCATATGAAACCTAATATCACATTTATCACTTTCAGTTTAATTTTTACCTAGAGAATATTAAGAAAGTTTTGCTCACAATGTACCTTATAAGCATATTGAAAAAAATAAATCGCATGCTTTAAGACGACCTTCCGGACCCTCACGAGGATACACTTAAAAGGAGAGTGGTAGTCTCTAGTAAGCGTAAATGGGCTGCTAGAAAATGAATTAAAACCCAAAAACTTGAATCGGTGCTTTATCTAGTATGTGAACAAGGGAGGTTTTAACATTGCTATTCCCACTATCTGAATACTATTAGCAGTTATTTGGTTGTATCCACTAATTGCTAAACAAATTAGATATAACATTTTGAATTAAGGCAAGCGATAAAGCGTACATTTTCGGTTATTGTTTTGAGAGAAGGATCGCGCTATTAGGTCGTTGCTTTATGTCAATTCATCGATAGATCTCAGCACACAGAAAGTCAGCAATTGAAAATTAATTTTTGATCCCTCGATCGAATAAAAGCAGGGAAACTTGTTTTAAACGAATGTCATATGATATTATCATTTTCTATATGCGACTATGTGTATGTTTACTTTATTTTACTTTTTACAAAGCGCACAGGATAAGGGGTCAAGACCCTGTCAGAGGGGCCAGCACTCTTCTGAATTTTCTATCCTCTACTTCAATAAACTTCCATTACTTTTCCTCATCAGCTCCTGGCAATCGACGCTCTCTAATCATGGTTCTTCTCAATATTGAGTCACTCATATCCACCGAGCTTCCCATCTCTTCCTTATGTCTTCCTCTTTGGTTTCTCGTTTCTTTACTTATGTAGCATCCATTACCCACTCTTCTGGCCACTCTTTCTCTCTGGAATTCTCTCAATGTCCCACCAACCTTCAAATTTGGCATATGCATTCCCATCTATCCAATATTGCCTCCTCCAACCTCTTCTCTTTTTTTTCGTTTCTCTGTTTTGTCTTTTAGCCTTTCCCATAATTTATCTGCTCTTCAAATACTAATCTCCGCGACTTGTATTCGTTTACTCTCTCATATTGTTAAGGTTCGTACTATGTCTCTGCTCCATATTATTAAGTGTAAAAATCGTTATTAGTTATATATCACCACTTCAATTATCACCTTTTCACCATCCTACACCATTGTGTCTATCTTTTCGTATGGGAACACTGTTCTTACTGCTCCCCATACTGAGCTATTTAATTATTACCAATTTGTGTAATATGTTCTTGTACATTTCTCCCTTCTCTTCCTAATGTCACCAAATACTTAAATCTCTACCATCCTTTATCTCAAGTTCCCCTCTACCTCTATTCTCAACTCTCTCCTCCTCCTTCTCTACTACCACCATGACCTCCGTCTTTTCTGTGTTTAAATTGAACCCCGGCCTCTCTCAGCCTGTTGGCAAATCTTATACGTACTCTTAACGTCTCCTTGCTCAGTGGCACTAAATGATATCACGGCATTTAAAGCCTAAAAAATCAAACCAATTCACAAATGCTCGATATTTTCTCTCTACCTATTCTTTATCACTACATCTCAGATACTATATACAAAACAAATTGTATAAATAGGTGGTAAACTTCCTATTGTATAACCCCTTGATTTCACTCGAACATTCCTTATTTCTCAATTCTGTTCTTATACATTACTATTTTACTATTTATGTAAAACTCTCACCGAGTTACTCTTAACTTCTAACCCACTGTATTCTCTCTCCAATCTCCATCACTACGTGATCTCGTCTCTGCACTTATGTAAAGTCTTGAAAGTTTTCTTCAGATCTAAAAGCGTAAATGCGTTTCCTTAAATCCATACCTTTTCCAGTAATTCTCAGGCGAACAAGAGATCTGTCGCAGTTGTACGTTTCTGCTTCCTGTTCATTTTTGTGTGCGTATCGAGTTCGTGTGCTTCTTCCTCATGAGGTGCGGTCATTGGCACTCTACTACTATTCTCAACCTTTATCAATTCTCTTCATTTGTTTTTACAGTGGTTCAACATAAAGGAAATTTCTGTAGTTTATTTTACAGTTTCTCTGTGTCTTTTTATTCCTATATATTTATTGGCACTATAATTGATTATTTCCCTATCTTCTTTATTTGAGTACTTTACACTCTTATCGTGCCTACTCTACTATTAAACAGTTTCAAATAATATTTCGTTCTTTGATTACTTTCTACTCACTTTTTAATATTCTTAATGGGTATATCCATTCTTCTCTACGGTAGCATTACGTTCTTAATTTCATCGCTTCAGGTCACACTTTCTAATTCTTCCATAGTTATCGTCCTCCTACATTCCTACCATTCCTCTCCCTCTTATTCACTTTATTACTCAGCTTCGTACCCTAGTGCTGCATCGCTAGATCCTTCACCATCCATTCGTTTGTGTTTTCGAATTCTACGCTCCATGCTTATTCCCAGTTCAAAACAAGTTCCCTTGGAATATCACTATATGTTTTTGTGATTACTAAAATCTCCTTCATTTGGCCTTCATCTGCCTATCTTATCGTTTAATATATATAAATATTATATATAATAATTATATAAGATATATTATATATAGTATATAAAATAATTAATATATACAATATTATATATAATATTATATATAATATATAATTTATATATTATATTTATATAATATATAATATTTATTATATATATATATAATTTTATTTATATTCTATTATATAGTATATTATTATTATATTATATCTATTATACTTGATTTGATAAAATAAATATTTACATTTTGAGTAGAAATTTATATATTTTTTAAATTATTTATATAATATATATATATATATATATAATAGTAATATTATTTAACTTCATTTAAAGTAATACTTTGCGAAAGTCGCGCCCGTGGAATAAATAATTATGGTATTAAAGGGCTGGCTATTTAAAATATTAATCTATATCTATTTTAACTTTATTAATTACTTTTTATATTATATTTATCTAATATATATTATCCGTATTATTATATTTTTATTAATACTATAATTTAGTTAGGTTAATTATTGTATCTCTGTATGCCTATATATAATCATTAAATTACTCCTAAATATGTTATCAACGTCTTCTCTCATGAGTATAATCTTTGTAATTTACTCCTATAATTTCCTTTGAATCCCATCTAATTCCTTGGTAGACAATAATGTAACTCATTGAACAAGGAACCGTACGTAGTTGTTTCATGTGGTAAGAGTGCTAAACAATCTGCTATTCTATGGATTGAAGGCTGCTGAGATCGGTCAACTTTTATCATTATCTTCGTGTTCTTTGTCTAACTAGCTCCTTTATATAACCTTAATTTGGATACAATTTTCAAAATTTTTTTTATGTAACTATCTTTACTACTTATCTATATTAGAGACTGTTTACATTCTTACCCCATCTAATATAATGACTGATATTCCTCTATTTAGTAGGGATATTTCATATCCGTTTAACTAATCTCACAACTTAGAGTATTGGTTATTATCTATATAATATTAGTATATATATATATATTTATATATATAATATATATATCATATATATATTATATATATATATATAGTGAGTATCTACCTTCTCACACTTGATATTGCAGGTTATTTTATATATATTTAATAAGTATAATATATATAGTAATGGCGGAGATATAGAATTATATATTATAGAGAAGTAGGCTTACATATATAACATTCTCATAAGTATACTCATACTGATCTGAGTTAAAAACAGTTATATATATTAAGTAGAACTTACTAATCACAATAAAAGTCTATCACAGCATTTTTCGTTGCCTAAGGCGCGCAATATTCGATTATGAAATTACTGCAAGTTTGTTGACTTAGTGGTCTTTATCCCCACGCCAACTACTCTTCTCGTTTTAAATACACCATTTCTCCTTTATAATAACTAATAATACTTAAAATCCTCCTAAATACGGTAACTTAACTGACCACACTATCTCTCGTTAGACTTTACTACTATAATAATTTTCATAACTACTTTCTCTTCCCAAGCAGCTTCCACCATCCCTAAACTAATTTTCTGGCACTTTAATCGGGTTATACCCTAAGAGTTTGGTGTGTGATCCAAGGGAGAAAATTGTCGTGTGAGTTTTGGTTCAGTTGTACCCGTAGGCTTTGAGGTGGTTTGACTATCCTCATTCAGGTACTTTAAAAATTTCCTTAACTACTCTTATGGTGAATTTGAATATCCATTGCTCTGATACTCCTATATATTATAGGGTTATGAATTATGTCACTTCGTGTCACCTAGCTGTAATTAAATATAGGTATTATTATATAGTATATGATATATATATATATATTTATATTATAATACTCATAGGTCATCATAGTTGCCCAGCGTTATCATCGAAGCTCCTTATAACCGTCAAGATCCTGTAAAATGAGCTGATTTATCACCCAGTTAGATGAAGTCCATAGGTGGTGATTCGCTGGTAACATTTCTCGTCTACTGATTCGCGAGGGAAACTAAATCTAAAAAATTTATAACTATCACAACCAAATAATATAATTCATTATCTGCTTAACGATATACCTCGAAAGTCATCAGTTCTCATCATCAGAGGAATGCCAATTTGGAATTCTGGTAATTAAAAGAGTATTTCCAACAAAGTATGAAAACATTGTGCGTTAATAACCTGAACATAGTGCGGGCTTTGGGCACGATGAAAAACAAATTCTTGTCGATGGGTCTCCTATCATCTTAAATATATGTTTCATTTCCTGACTACGGGTAGAGTTGGGCGGGGCGAGGGATACTATATCGACGGAGGCTAAAAGCGCCACTTTGCCGAACTACAATCCACAAGAAAAGGCGTGGCGACAACGGCTTGGCTTGGTCTAGCCTAACAGACAAATCCAATTTCGCTTGGCGACCGCGTTGGCCGAGAAACAAATCTTTCTCATATTCAATCTTTACCTGGTATAGAATGTCTGGCCTTAATCCTCCGTTATCGCAATCTGTGGATGGGTTCTGTGTTGCCGGCGTGAGACTCTCACTTCTAATAATACGCGGCCAATTTCTGCGTTCGGCCTGCTCTTCCTTTTTCATCGTGACATTATTAACTAACCTGACAGAATAGTCTAGAGACTATTCAACCTTGCCACATAGTTATTTCACTTTTTTAACTAAACCTTCTGAAAAATACCATCTCAGGGGTTTCCCAATTGTCTTATTACCTGTGAAGATACTTACACTTACATGATCGGTATAGGACTTTTTATCATATTATATATATAAAATAATTTTTTTTATTTTTTTTTTTTTTAACTTTAATATGGTGGAACTTTAAAAGGGATTACAAAATGGTTACTTATTTTAGCAATACCTTTTTTGGGAGAGTTTTGAGATTTTTTTTTTTTTTTTTTTTTTTTTATTTTACTAATTAAATTGGAAAGGGTATTAAAAATGGTATTACCGTTTAACAGGTAGATTAATAGGGTTTTTAAGTACATCTATGGATGGTTATATAAAAGGTTACTTATATATATATATATTATTTATTAGTTATATATATATATACTTATATATATTATATTATATATCTATATTATTAATATATATATTTTATACTATTATATATTATATTATATATATTATAGTATATAATATATTTATATATATTAATATATTATAATATTATTATTAATAATATATATATTATATATATAATAATATATTAATATATATATATTTATAATTTATTATATCTATATTATAATATATTTATTATTATATATTTATATAATAATATTGTCAATGGGATTCTCTGAGATTATATGATAAACGTCAGTTGAAAGGCTAGTTGGCTAACCGTAGATGCATTCCTCCCGTTGTTTTGAGGGTAGTGTGCTTCTTGAGTGGGCGTCCAGTCCTCGTGTTCTACTCTAAGCTTCTATTGTCTAATAACTAATTTACTTTCCTCAGTGCTGGAAGTCGCCATACATGTGTCCCATAACCATCCCGTAAAAAAAATGGTAGTCCGCTTACTGATCTTCTAAACTATAATTCGCCCTTATATAGCTCTCACTTGTATTCTATCTAAAATCTATTTAACCCTCCTTAACTCCTATTTCCTGAGAATTCATCTGGAGTCTCATTCCCTATCTTTCAGATCATCAGTATGGCTTTCGTTCCTCGAGGTTCAAACTGTGACCATATTCTTTCCTTAAATCTATACTGATTAATATATGGTTTTTCTGCCTCTTAGAGACCCTATGGGGAGTTCTTGCGTGGATGGCGCTTATATGACATAATCCTTAAGCTTATTGAACGGGAATTTGGGCACACCGCGTCACTGCTCTCTAAAAGCGTCTCCTTTCCTTTGGGTTTCCTCCTTCTCTTTGCTTACTTCTTGTCAGGTTCTCTTCGATCGCTCTATATCAGCACTCGTTGATGGAGTCACTTCTTTCTCCTTTACTGTTAATTGATGGTGGTTCCGCAAGGTGTCCGTCTATCTCCAACTTTATCCTACTTATTCATCAAACGATGTCCTCAGCGGCCTGTAGTTACAAACTCTGTTTCGAGGGCGTCGTTAAGTATAATCCGCACGATGTAAATCTCATACTCACTCCTTTCTATTCATTCTTTCAAATCTAGCTCTCCTCATTGTATGCTTCTAGAGTTGCCTCTCGTCTTCAGCTTTCCGATTCATCCTGTCGATCTGGATGGTATTTGCCTCAGCGGGGTCACCCGCAACTTGTAATATTCAAACATCTTTTAGAGAAACCTCATGCGTCTTACATCTCTCCCTACTCAGAGTACATCCTCTCCAGACTTACCTATTTTCCTTCAGAAGTCTAAACGCCTCCTCTGCTCTGTGTGAACATAAACATATATACTTCTTTTGCTAAAATCAAACTAATATAATTTGTAACTGTGGAAACCTTCAATTCAATGTATTTTCTTAAGGTGGCCTCAAAGAAACTGGAGTCTGTCAGGATATTTGTCATTAAGGGATATTTATTTCTTCTTGCACAGTTTTGCTCCAGTAATATATTAAAGGAGCCTTATTGGCACCTTTGTATGTGAGTAAATACTGTTCTCACATTTGGGGGGGCTCCGGCTCCACCCTTCTATTGGATAGGGTTGAGTCTAAAGCTAAGAGGCTAATAAACACTGTCCCCTATTTCCAAACTCTCTTGACCCTCTTATCTACTGCGACGTGTGACGTTTTTGTGAATATTTACGCCTATTTCTATTTCTATAGGTACTACAGACTTTATATATGTAGATTTGTCTCAGTGGGAGTATGGCACGCTTCCGTTATATACCACAACTCACATTGCTGTACCTATACACCCGCAATTACAAGGGATGCCATGCATATCTCGACTAATGATTTGTCATTAAATAATTATATATAGTGAGTATTGAGAACCCAGATCTTAAGTTTATAAACGTTTATGATGTGAACTGCCGTCTTTAATTAAAGTATTCTTTTTGTTCTTGTGGAATTAACTCTCTTGCCTTCTTCTGTTTTTCCAACTTATATTTAATCTTCCTCTTCTTTAAGTAAGCCCTACGTTCGTGCGCTCTTCCACCTGAGGTAGAATTTTGTGTCTTAGGCTGGGGATTATGCAAAGGGTTGGGGGGGCTTTCTTGTTTTATTTCTGCCCCCTCCTTGAATAAGGGCTCGGCCGTGAATGTCATAATAAGTAGGTGTTTAAGCTGTTAAAAGAGAAGAGAATAGAGTATAATATGTGGTAAATTATGTAGTATAGGTCCAATATTTATAAGTTCACTGAGGAAATAATTTATATAAATAAAAAAAATATATATTATAATATATAAAATATATTGTAACAATGTGTGATTTTGTAGTGTTGGTGTCAGTATGTAGAAAAATAACTAGAGAAGCTTATATGTAATTATTGAATTTAAAAAATTATTTTTTACTCAATTTATCTTAATAATAGATTAAAAAATACAGTTAGTTACTCACTCCAAGTGCTTAACTAGATGAAGGTAATTAAAGTCCGGCAAAAAACAAGTCAACGCGACCTGTTGAATGTGAGTCAGGTTATATCAAATTATAAATATCTAATAAAGGCTATTGGGTGAGAACTTTCCAAGTTGTTATTGAAGGATCTCTCTCTATATTGGCTGGTAACTAGTTTCTACATCCGTTGTAGATAGGGATATTCAATATTCTGCCAAGACTTTATTTTTTAAAATTGAGATGCCTGGGTTAAAGATTAGTAATACCAATTTGATCCCCGGGACACATCTACTACAATGCCTATCTCGGAAAATCGACTCTTCTTTTGTATGAATATGCTTAATACATTGAAAACCCTAGTTTCGCATTCACGGGATTACCCTACTTGTAGAACACTAATTGCAGCCTAGGATTCGGATGAAATACCCTGTCTAAATTCCTCTTCGACTCATATTTTGAATACTGCAAATTTCTTGTTCAAGGGCATTTTTGAACTTTGGTATTTAATTAATAGGTGTATGTCATATAGATTCTCTATTGTTTATCATTGTACATCGACAACAGTATCCATGACCATCTTAGCCATGAATCCAGCATAAAAAGTTTTTTTTTTATCTTTAGAGTTTTCTCCTCCTAATGCAGGTAAGTATTGCTCATAAAATAAAAACCTTTCTACTGCTACCTCTGTTGAACCAACAACACATTCTCTATTGTTTAGTCATTGTACATATTATTTAAATATATATTTATTATAATATTATATTATATATATATAATATAATATTATATATTATACTATATTATATATATTAATGTGAATAATTAAGAATTATAATGATAAGTGAACTTGACAATTAGGTTCAAAATATTTTGGAAGCATTCCAATATATGATATATATCACCACATATTATTAATTTCATATATCATGTTGAGTATGTCAGCAATGCTTAATACTGTAATTTAAAGTAAGTGCAAGTTATGTAACTTGCATATCACGAAATTTACAAATATAAATGACGAGATTCACCCCAAAATGATTTAACAGAGAGTTGTTCAGACTAGGAACTCTGGAATTATTATGTAGATCATGAATTTTGTAACTTTAAGCACGGTATACGAACAGTAGTATATTTTTTAAATTTTAAGGAGAGTATGCTTACATAGGCAATTTTAAAATTGAAAGTAGATGAAGATGTATACCTTACATCAACTAGGTAGGGTATACACACGAGTGTGTATACCCTACCTTGCCTATGTAAAGGAAGAAAAAGGTTATCAAGTTAAGTTCTAAAAAAATTGTTGTCACCAGCTAATTGATATCGATTAATTTATGCTAATAGAAATTCCTAAATATAAATGTTTCTTTTCAAGGAATAGTTAAAGTATTGCGACATCAGAAAAGCTACGCCCGTTAAACTAATTCTTAAATTTTTATTTTTTCTAATCTTATATCGTAATTCAATCGGTACAGCGACAGAGTCGCAAGGCACTGGGCCTGGGTTCGATCCCTCTTCCGGATTCTAGATAGCACTCAATAATAAAAATTTGGCACTTCATCAGTTAAGAACAATTTTTTAAAAACATTTCATAGCTCTCTCTCTCTCTCTCTCTCTCTCTCTCTCTCTCTCTCTCTCTCTCTCTCTCTCTCTCTCTCTCTCTCTCTCTCTCTCTCTCTCTCTCTCCTTCTATATATATATATATATATAAATTAATTTTTATAATTATTTTATAAAATTATTATATATATATAATATATATATATTTACAATATATATTTAACATATATATATATATATATATATAAATTAATATTATTATATATATATATATATATATATATATATATATATATATATATATATATATTATATAAAAAATATAAAATTATAAAATATAAATATTTAATATTTAGAAATTGTATACATATGTTTATATTATATATATAATAATATATATATATATGATATTTATACTATATAATATATATATAATATAATATAATATATTATATATATTATATGAAGAGAAATAGAAATTAAATAAATGCGCATCGGAGCAATAAAAGTAAAAATTTAACTCATAAAATTTAATGAAAAAATGTAAGGAAAAAAGTTTTCGTTTACACGTTGATGAAAGCACGTGCTTTTACAACACACACTCACACGCACACACACACACACACACACACACACACACACACACACACACACACACACACACACACACACACACACACACACACACACACACACACCTTTTGAGGCACTGGAAATTGAAAACCTTTACTAAAATTATATTTCCCCTTTTCTTTATTTCATTTTCCCGTGTTTGAAATAAACACCTATAAATTAATTTCACCATATATGTATATATATATATATGGTAAGTCAATATGTTGCTGAGCACATATGAGTCAATGGAAAAAACCATTGCAAAACAATGCAAGAGTATGGTGCCACTCGGGCTGCATACCTGAAATTGTTTTGGCCAAAGGAGCGTCTTTCTCACGATTGCCATTGGTGGAACAACACCAAACTGGCATAAGAAATATACAGGCCCGATCCTGTTCTTTCCTCTCTATTTTTCTCACTTCCTTCCACAGGAACACCATAAGGCGGGAGTCCCCAAATGGTCTGTACCTCACCCCGTAGTTATTGCGTATCCTATGCAACCGCCACAGGTCCGAGCGTACGAAGGAGCGTGGACACACCTCATTCTGTCTTTGCAATTCACCTGGTGCAGTTAGTGCCTCTTAGCTTTGTTAAAGTGAAATCATTTTTATAGAGAGATTTAAATAGTAACGTAAATAAAATACATCTTAAGAAAGAAATTAACGCACGCGATAGGCGTATGCCTTTAAACATATATATATGTTAAATATATATATGTTGCTTTATATATATATACTACTGTATATATATATATATATATATATATATATATATATATATATATATATATATATATATATATATATATATGATTAATCTAATCATATTTTTATTTAGATAAAAAAATTCATTCTTAAACTTTTACAGCCTATATGATGTGATTTGAATGAAAGAAATTATCTTAGAGGATTTTAACGAAGTGAAACATATTCATATTTGTCAGATGAACAGTGAATTGAAAATGTTGATCTCTCGCCAGATGCCTCACCAAATCAGTGCCAAAATGAAACCTTAAAGAAATGGCGGAGGTATGAACTCCTCGACATAAAGATTTATTAATTCGAGGAATTCAAATAATAATAATAATAATAATAAATAAAATAATAATAATATAATAATAATAATAATAATAATAATAATAATAATAATAATAATAATAATAATAATAATAATAATAATAATACTGATTGTGAAAATTATAAGAATAACAATAATAATAATTATTATAATAAAAATGTTATGAAATAATTAGGTAAGATTTATTGTTATTTTCTAGGTTTTTTTCTTGTGTCGGATTTTTGTTACTTTGTATCTTCATATCCGATGTTTCACATTTCATTGGAGTTTGAGTTATATGGATGGATGGTAGAGATGTAGGGATGTGTGAATGGGTATTTAGTTTAAACTGTCGTTATTTTTCTATGTTTATATCTTGTACTGTGACTTTTAATATAGATTGTTTAATATGCTTCTAATTCATCCCTCTTTGTCCTTTATTGCTTTTCAATAAGACTGTTTGCCAAACTAAAATTTAGGAGTGAAAATTCTCCCAAAAAAGTAATGCCATAAAGAGAAAGCCTTTATACAACTAAAATATTAAGAGGCGAGAATCCTCATTTGCAAACGGGTTTTCTGTTACTTCAGTGTGTCGTTTAAGAATAGGCGTCTGGTATCTAAGGCTTTAAGCGGGCGGTCCCGCCGATGAGTTCCACAAGGTGGGAGAAGAACCCATAAGCTCCACCATTATTAGTTGGTATAAGTCGTCGAAGGAGGAACCTTCAGGTACGCAATAAAACATTCATCGTAGTTTGATACAGAACCTAAAACAAAATAGTCGAGTAATAGAATAAGGAGTAAAGCAACACAAAGGAAATTGTTGCAGAAATTCCTTGGTATCAGAATTGGAACACAGAAGGAACCAAGAACGAAAAGAGAAAGGAGAACCTCACAAACTTGCGGCCGTGAAGCCAGGATTAAGCGATATTGGTAACCCATACCAGAATATGAATACGCAGTCAGATTAGAAAGTAGTAGTTGGGAAAAAATAGAATAAAAACAGTCTTTGAAAGGATATAGAGGTTAATTTTTAAAGAGGATAATTAGTTGCTAATTAAAAGTTAAACAGTACATTTTATATCATAGATTAGACGTCTAAATTAACTAAACCCCTTTTTACATCAAACCCTAAGAGTCAATATTCCTCATCACTTCAACGCCGGAACAAGTCTCGTCATCGACAAAAGAAACACAGGAAAAGACCTCCCCAAGAAAAAAAAGATAAGTTCCTAAGTATTCAAAGGAACAGTAATAACTTCAATCTTTTTTTTTTTTTAAAAAAAAAAATATTTGTATCAACAAAATTTAAGTAATTAAGTAAAACAAAAATTTAATAATTAAAACATAATTAATTTTAATATTAAACATATCTTTAATAATTAAAACATAATTAATTTTAATATTAAATATATCTTGTAATAGAAGGGTTGGTTGTTTGTTGTTTGTGTGTACAGGGAGGGAAAGTATAGAAGTATTAGATAGGCTAATAATCATTTCTATAATACCCTTTTTATTTTGCATCCGTGCGTGTGAAGAAAAAAAAAATTATATATATATATATATATATATATATATATATATATATATATATATATATACCCTAACGCACACGCACGCAGGCATATTTTTGAACTTTTCATTCTGTTTAACCTATAAAGCTGATGAATACGCCGACTCACACACAAATATCTTCAGGTTCGCAGCATACACTATATACAGACAAGACTTCCCACGTGTATTGCCGCCACTTTGTCTAGAGGAAGCGAAGGCCAACGGCAGGTAAAAAAGAAAAAAATTTTCTTCTTCCCCGACGCACTGCAAGGAGAAGGTAGCACTCGTTTCTTTTTGTTTGAATATTAATCTATTACTAAACTGCTTCTCGATTCTTTATTTGTTTGATTTTTTAAAATTTCAAATTTAACAGAAATATCAAACTTAAATTACGTAAATTATTCATCGTTGAATTAAATTTAAATAATTCATTTTTTTTTAATTATATAATAAAAAAGCATATTTACTATATATAATATGGATTTATATATAAATTATAATATAATTAAGTAGTAATTATATTATATACGGCCATCTGGTGTAAACTATTAAGTTTTATGGCTTCAGTGAGTGTGCTGTAAGTATTCGCATTGCTCACTGTATTCAGCGTTACTACAAACTAAGACGAGAGAAAGAGACGTTGCGTTTGGACAATTGTCTTATTGCATTTCACGAATCAGGAAAATACTTCTCGCATTTCGCTATCTTCTCAAATCAAGTACTTAACTTACTCTACTAGCAACATTTTCGAAACAGAAAAGTATTAGAGTGAAATTTTTCTTTCTCTTATTTTTTATATTTTTTATCGCAAATGAGAATTGATTGGGAAAGCTGTTGTAATACGTAATTAATTGATTGCAGAAAAGAGACTCCTTCTGCCTATAATTAATTTTAATTAATTTTTATTTCTTTTTAATTAATAAAAATAATTAACCATAATTAACCCTAACAATCAATCAATTCCCCATTTGAGCATTAATATTTCGGAAATTATATTTGATTAGGGAAATCACAAATATATATATATATATATATATATATATATATATATATATATATATATATATATATATATATACATAAGTGTGTGTCTACGGACGCACATGTGTACTTGCACGTGTACACCCCATTTATGTATTCGATATACGCCAGACGTATACAGTATTGAAGATTGCATGTACCGAGAAAGGCCAGATGATTTTAGCACGTAGCATGCAGAGCATTGAGAGCGTTTCAAATCACAGCTGGTTTTTATTTATAAGAGAATAACCTTGAGAAAGTAGGATAGAAATTTTTCGATCTCCCTTTCTTCTTCTCTTCGTGAATAAAGAAAAATTGTTTTAAAAGGAATATCGTTTAATAGTTATTGTTATAATTTTTATTATAAATGTAATTTGATTTGAATTTTAATAATAAGCAATCACTATTATATCAAGTAGAATCTGAGCACTTTTTTCATTTTAATTGAAGCGGAATTTTTTTATTATTTTAATTAAGATAATTAAATAAATATATTTGGGGCATTTCAATTGAAATTGATGTTCATATAATTTTGCCCATATAATCCATGATAGACTTTGCTCTCATCAATCTTTATTCCCAATAAAACCATTTCTCTCATTTTTTAAACTATCAACAACTCCACTAACCCTACTTACCCACTCTATCTTCACTTTTTTACTAACGAATTGCAGGTCGAGTCGTGTGACCCCTTAGCTCCAGAGGAGATGGAGAAGGAAAAAACAGACTTGATGAAAAGGGAAATTATCTCGTCAAACCCTAAGAGAGGGGGCGCTGATAAAACAATCCCGCTTGAAGGAGAAACTATCTCGACACTGCCCGAAGGAGGGGGAGGGGATACGTTTGTCCGAACTGAAGAGAAAAAGGTGAAAGAGGAAAAAGTAGGGAAAAAGGAGACGCAAGGTGAAATAAAAAATGAGGAAGAAGCGGTGCTAGGGGAGGAGAGAAAGAAGAAGGAGGAAACGAAGACACAGCGTCTTGCTCAGAAGGAGCCATAGCCTCCGTGAATGTTCGTATGAAAAATTCAGAAAGAAAAGAAGCTAAGTCTCAGATACAGATTTTAATAGATTGTGAAAAGAGCGCGGAGAAACCTTGTTTGGTTGTGAAGCCAACTTTCAGGGAAACACCTTTCCAATATGGTAGAAATGCAACTTCAAATACTAGATCATCAATAGAAGCTATGATGGAATTTGTTGAGTATAAAGGTGTTGGAGACATTCCATTCACTGTCTTTATCCAAGAGATAAAACGGTTAATGGATACTTACCAAAACTTAGCTTTAATTGAGCCATTAGGAAGCTTGTTCGAAGTAAAGAAGATCAATTATATGCTAATTACGAAGATATTAGATTACATTGATTCTAAAACCAATAATACTTCCTTAAGAAGAGAAATCTTAAGAAATTTTAGTCCAAGTTCGGATACAGGAGTCTTGCTACAGGAAATTATAGAACTGGAGAGAGCAATTCCCCTCCAAACCAATCTGGTTGAAGAAAATCCAGAAGATATGGAAGAAGATTCAGAAGAGATGGAAGAAGATTCAGAAGACATAGAAGAGATATCAGTACTAGCCATAACTGATAAGAAAATAGGAACCAAAAATACAGGCGGGGAAGCCCAAGCGGTAAAATTAACGCCGAAAAGTGCACCAACAAACGAAAAAGCGCCGAAATTAGTGTTGAAAGTTGTCTCAATAGAAGGGAGAGAAGATTTGGAAGTACCGAAATTGGTTTTTAAATGTGTGAAGTTAAAAAAGAAAGAGCAAAAAACCAACACTGAGGAAGAGTCTCAAGCTATTTCAAATCTCACTTCAGCCCTCCCACAAACGGAAGAAGTAATGGAAAAGGTAAATTCTTTACCTTCCCAAGTTTCCGTTCGACCTCGAGAGAGAAAAATAGGGAAAGAAGCGACTATAAGGCAAACAGTAAGTGAGCTCTCAGGAGAATCAGAGAGGCTAGAGAAAGTAGCTCAGCGAGCAGCAGGGCAATATTGTTGTCAAATGACACTGGCATTCAAGAAAGACCACCGAGGAGTAAAGGTCACCGCTGTCTTAGATTGCGCCGCGCCGGTTTCTTTGATAACTCGGTCCGCATTTGAAGAGCCCTACAAAGAGAAGAGAACACAATAGCCTTATGTAGACCATCCAGGTATCGCTTGAGAGGTTTAAATGCAAGAGACTATCGAGAATATCGACAGGTGGAGCTCTACTACAAATTAACAGACAGATTTCAACGAACCAAATTTTTAGTACACGAAACAACAAGATATAATTGGAGCGTGCTCTTGGGAAACAATATACTTTCTTCGGAAAGCATCAGTATAAATCTTTTCAAGCTTCAAATGATATGTTATGGCAGTACGATTGTGAAAATACCGCTTCATATTTTAGACGAATTTTGGGAAGATCGTTCTCCTCAAACGAAAATAATGGAAGCTTTTGATCAACCTTCCACAGGAGAAAATAATGAAGCCTCCGGCTCCCGCAGTGCTGCACCTTGAAGAAGGTATGACCCCCAAAATCTGTCGCTCCGCTGGTATTTAGAAGGAGGAAAGCGAGCGGGAGAGAGAGAGCGGAGAAAGTAAGAATTTAAGTGCGCATGAAAAGGAGAGAGGAGAGAAGGTAAGACAGAGTGTGTGTAGATATTTGTGTATGTATATATATATATATATATATATATATACAAGCAACCCAAAATACCTCGAATCAAGCAGATTGATATTGTTAATTACTCGGTGCATGTAAAAAAGTTTAAGCGAACCCCATCCCTTTAAAGAAAATTTCTTCGAATTCGTTCCATCCCGAATCCTTATATATATATATATAACTATATATTAATATATATATATATAGTATATAATATTATATATATGTCTATGTCTGTAGTTGTTCAAGATATGTTTGTTGTAGTTACGCATGTACAACTATCTGCATGTAGTAGGTGTATTGCATGTTAGTATACATAAGTAGTTGAATATTCAATGAAGCCTTTGGGAAATGAGTTGTTAAAAATGTAATTATTGATCTTTTTTAAGGAATAGTTTAATATTAATAGCATTTCACAAGAAATAGCCATTTTAACATCAAAAATATTTAGGCAGAAAGGTTCCCTAGTTTCTTTATACATCTGTTTGTAAATGGCAATATAAATTAACAAATCCATTTTCATAAATTCAAAAAAGGTAATTATTGACCGATCAAAAAATGAGTTTTAAAACACTAAGCACCTATATAAAAAAAAAAATAAACAAATATATATATATATATATATATATATATATATATATATATATATGTATGTATGGTATGTATGTGTATAAGTATATGCATGTGAATATACTTGGGTACAAAACTGTATCCACTTGTAATAGCGCTTTCATATATAGGAATGCTTCCAGTTTTAATCTAATTTTAAAACCTATCGAAGCTACATTCAAATTCTAGAGTCATAAGAAAGTGAAAAATAAGGATTTGAATTGATAAGTACATATTTTCCCAACGATAAAATAATGGAAGTCTAGCGAAAACGGTTTGAATTTCTGTAGTTTAATCCCGGAGTTTATAGGGTTACAGAAGACGGAACCCTGGCCCTGATAAACCTCCAGAAGGGACCCTGAAGGCATGCATGATAGGGAGCAATTCTGAGAGGTCATGGTACCCAGTAAGACTTAGGAAAGCATGTCGTAAGCCATAGACACATCCAGATGCACTACATGATGTCGGTTAAAAAAGAATCTGTACACTAGGTGTACCGACCTTTATTTGAATATGTTTACTGTTTTCTAATAATTCTTTTATTATTTTTAGAGAGAGAGAGGGAAGCCAATTTAGTTCTCCAGAGCGATATCTGTTAATAAGCCGAAGATCGAATCGTTCAGATCGTTCTAAGAAGGAGAGAGAGAGAGAGGAAATTAGTAGGTTTCACATTGACTCAGGAGATTTCGGAAGAGAAAATTCAAGTTTGTTTATGTAACATTTATTTTAATATTTTTTATACCTACGTATAAGATTTAATCATTTTATATATATATATATATATATATATATATATATATATATATATATATCTATGTTTACGTATTTTGGCGGACATTTATTTGACATTCATTTCGGTCATATAGCACTTTTTCTTTAATTTATGGAGAATAATGGATCAGAATCCTAAGTAACTAACAGCATTTTATTTTAATTTTCTTATTTTTTATTTATTAAAATCTAACTGGTTAATTTCTCAATTCTGTTGGAAAGCCAAGAAAGAATTCATGACAAAGATGGATTTGGAAGCATGTTCAGTATAGCTAGCTCTTCTAAAGATGGCAACAGGATTGTGGACTCCTAAAAGCCCGTCTTATAGAGAAGGAGGTATAGGTAAATTGAAGAGGTCAGAAAGAGAGAAATTTAAAATAATAAAAAATATAAATTTGAAATTGGAAAAAGTAGGCTGTACACTAGTTACATTTCGCTTGTTAAAGGGTAATAGGGTAGAACACAGTTTCAATCTAGGCAATGGAATCGTTGTTTCAATCAATCTTCGATTCAAGGGAGAGTATCGGTAAATGAGGTAGCAATAGGAAATTGCGGAAAAGGCAGATTTCAGAGAGGTGGAAAGTGCCCAAGTACCCTCAGAAGAGTATCGGTAAATGCAGCAATGGGAGAAGACGGGAAAAGCAGAAGCATCTTCCCATGGAGGAGCCTGAGAAGAAAATAATGTCCGAGTACCCCTCCAAGCTAGTTCCGATTGACCGAAAGACGGTTGTAAGCTCACTTTCATTGTAATTTCTCACCCCTCTTGTGGAAGATACTAAAAAAAGTTTTAGTTGTGAGATTTTGAAAGTGCCTTAAACCAGGTGAGAGAAGAAGATTGACAGCCAAAAGATCGCTAAGAAAATATCTTAGAGTCCGAAAAATACCCTATAAAACAACTTATGTGTATGAATCTATCTGTCAGTAGAAGCGGAAAATTTGGATATAAGGATTCTTTGTATAATTTTTGTGTAAATATCACACCTTTTTAGACTGGATTAAGAAGTTTATTAATCTTAAGTTGTCATAGTTTATCTTGCAATATATTCATTTAGACTAATCATTTGCATGTTTTTTGCCTCATCATGAATCTTTCCTTATCTATAACATTACAAAAGTGGGCCATGTTTCAAAAGTTCTGAATGGCAAAGATGTATCCGGGACAGACATCAAAATTCACCCTAAGGTCCTCCTGATTTGTCCTACCAACCTTATGAGAGTGTTCATGGACTCAAATAAAGGATTTGGTAGGGTTGGCCACTTATCAGTCGACCAGGTAGTGGTGAGTGACAGCCAAAAGGAGATCACAGAACCGAAAGGCACCGCCTAATGACTGTAATTCAGAAAGAAAAGATCTCATGGATTTGGTATATAAATTGCTTTATATTTGGTTATTTTATTGTTGCATCTAAACATGAGTTAGTCTGGATTAGGAAATTTGTTTAGCATAACGTTGAGTAGATTCTTTAGGTCCTGTAAATACCTTTTCTCTAGGATATAATCTTATTTGGGTTTTGTTCTCATTTCAACGCCACTCTGACAATCGTATGAGAGGTGAGGGAAGCAGTGGAGATCGGGAAAAAGGGTGTGGGATACCCTTCCGGAGAAAAAATGGGAAAGTAAGTGGGTTCTACGAGTACCACTCCACAAGAGGAACAAGACTGCCGAAGAAAGATACCAACCGACGAGAGGAGGCAGCCCACAGCGTCCTATTGAAACTATTTAGCGGATAAGAGAAATACTTCGCAATCTATCAGTCAGGCTTATATTTCTCTTATCATGTTTTAGTTGGATTACGAATATTAGCTATAAGTTGATTGATTAAATGTAGTTTAAAGTTGATCATATGTGAGAAAGAGTCAAACATTTCTACCTAAAAAGTATTTCTTTTTCTCTAGATAGGAATTAAGATGTCGGAATGACACTCCTACAGTGAGAATTAGAGTATAAATAAGGAAAATATATGACTTACTCATCAGTTTATTGCTGTATTTTGCTTTATTTTTTTAGCATTTCGTGTTAGCTTTCCAACCAACGATTAGTTCTTTTAATTTTGTCACGCGTTTTGATCAAACGTTTCGAGAAGTTTGGAGAGATATTCTGCTAGTGTAGCGATGGAAGGAGATGAAGTTGAAAAAGTATACAGGAAACACAGAAACAGGATCAGAATCAGAGCAACTAGAAAGTTAATCGTATTGGGTTGGAGGATAGTTCAGTAAGCAATCTAGCATATAGTCTGTTCATATAGCTTTGTTCTTACCTTGTTTTAAGTATGATTTTAAAGATGTACTTTCGACAATCAATCATGTTAGAAAATTTTAGCAGTTGGGTTGGCGAATAGTTCAGTAATTTTTGTTCATATTTCTGTTCATATTTAGTTTTAAGTATGATTTAAAGGATGTATTTTCGACAATCAGTTATGACAGAGAGCTTTAACAATTGGGTTGGCGAATAGCTCAGTAATTTTTGATCATACATTTTTTGATCATATTTTTGTTCATACTTAGACTGGATTAGACAACGATCGTCATAACTTTAAGTAAATTAGCTTAGAGTAGTATATATTCTTTAAAATCTAAGAAAATTAGTCGGGATTAATTCCTATTCTTAAGAATTCTAATCTTAGAATTTAGGTTAACTTTGATAGATCTTAGAAAGTTACAGTCACTTCCTCGAAGAACTCGGTTGTGATTATAGGAAACCCTTTGTTAAAAATATGTGTTGTCAGAGATCTGTGTTGGCTGTAGTCGTGGGCATAAATAAAACGACTTATTGGTTGTTTAGGTCAGCAACTAAAGTTTCTTTTTGTTGGAGGACTAGGCAAATCGAAAGGAGAGTATCGCTAGTACCTTAAGTTCTCAATAGACCCCATATAGCGAGGTAAGAACGTAAGAAAGAGGGAAACCCAACAGTAGATAAATGTCTTAAGTGTTCTTTATCGCGTTTGTGCTTATGAGAATCTCTGTTGTATAGGTTTATACCTCTAATATCGACGCTTAGTTGGAGACAATATAGTTCACGAACAATAGTGAAAGAACCGAAGCTAGAAGTGAAATCACGTTTGTACGATATAACCTTAAGGAATTTTTTTTTTTTAACATTGCTTCGTATTCAATTTGCTTGCTAACTTTTAAGAGTAACCGCCAGTATAATATTCGAATTGTTTCATAGTTATGAACTTTTTAATTTCATTTAGGATATCATATAGTTCCCTACAATAAATGATAGAATTTAGTGCAAGTTCCCATTAGCTACGAGCTTGGAACATTTAAAAGTAAAAAAGAGGAGAAATAACAATAAGCATTAGGCACTAATGGAGCTATAATATATTATAGACTACCATAAATGCATAATCAGGGATAACCTCACTAAGATAAACAAGAATTATAGGATAGTTTCCATCATGTATTTTGTAGACATTGTTGATTAAGATATTATTAAGCAGTTTTGTGTAAATAAGATACTTGGGTAGCATTACGATCATTTTTTTTTAAGTCCAGAGGACACATAATTTAGGTTTTGATCGGAAATTTTTATACACTTCATGCCGCACATGTATTTTTCACGCGGAAATCTAGATAGATAAGAAATTTCAAACGGTAAAAATTAGAAAAAAAAATTTTTTTGAGGATGTTTACCTATTATTTTTATCAATACCTACCTACGATTTTCATGGTCGAGGGGGGCCCAGTTTTCATGCGAAAAAATTCGAAAAGAAAAGATTTTCTTTTAAAAAAGAAGATAAAAATAATAGAAACAGCAAGAAAATGTCACCGGATCTTGCTATTAGTTTTAATATTTTGTTTTAACGCTTAGCATGTTTTAATATTTTTGTTTTAACGCTTTGCTAATAGGAAGATAATAGTTACTAACACTTCTTCCATTACTATTTTTGTTTTATTTTAACGTTTGATACTAACAGTTTGTTTAAACAGTAGTGTTGTTAAATAATAAAAGTATACTAACATTTCTTATAGACTTCTATCAGTGTGAAGCACAATCCCATAGGATTGACGCCATACTAATAGCTTTTGATACTAATACCAAAGAGATGTTTTGAAATGTTAATAATTAGGTACTGACGAGTATTTAGAACTGTGAGGGTCGAACACATAGAGGTATCCAAAAAAGGGTTTTGCAAATAACTCAGGTTTACCAGTATTGTTTTAACTCAGTTACTTCTAGCTTGTAAATTGTAGTGTTTTGATTGTGAGATACTTGCGCTGAAAGTTGAGAAAATGGATCTATTTACCCTTCTGCTTTCGATATATCTATATATATATATATATATATATATATCATATTCCGAGTGGATCTGCTCCAGTTTATTCAGCTAGAGATAATAAAATATGGTGAATTTTATCCACCCTTCCCTCAATTAACATTTTCAAATAACTTCCTTATACTTTATACTAATGCTTTTAGAATTAGTTTCCTTTTAACAATGTTACTACTAACCTTAGAAATAAAACTAGTGTTTAACTGTCGTAATAACATTCATAATAATGTTTGTTTGTCGCTTATGTAGTTTGTAAACCTCTAAAGAAACTTTGTTAGTCTAAATGGTGTACAAATGAAATTAAAGCCAAAAGAATAGAAGTAGGGTGATTTTAACTAAGTCTAGGCGATAACATTTTTGTTCCTACTAATCACTAAATGAAGTTCATTAAATATTAACGTTAACAAACGACCAAAAGTTTAGGCCAGTAAAAATAAAAGTAAAAAACTAGTCGTGATTAAGAATAATAGAATCAAAGGAAAGTAATCAAAATCATCGATTGACCAATACCAAAAAATATTTTAGGTCAAAGTGATTTACCAAAGACCATAACACCTCGAGATAAAAGTTTAATTTCTTTTAGATATCATAAAAGGGAATCGTAAATTCAAGAGGGTAAATTTTCTAAATGTATTTTGGGAAAGACCCAATAGGAATTTAACCACACACAATCCCAACGCTATATATCTAATTTTCATTCTTTATTTATCTTCGCAGATTTGGAAACCAACAAGGATAGCCATTCTTATATCCTCCATAAAACACTTAATATTCGTACATTTTCAGATTATTCATTTTTTCTATAAACTTACTTTCCAGAATACTTTCGTTAGGAGAGAAATTTCCTTAGAACCTATGATAGAAATTTTCATTGTTCAATTTTCTCGACGCTAAAAAGAATGTCCAATATTCTTGTTCATTTCTTTATAACTTGTTTTGAGATTGAAAGCCAAATGTTTTTCGCATAATAACAGTTTCTCACCCGCGAAGGGACGATATGGCGTAGTCAAATGATTGTTGCTGAGCAAGTATACGTGCAATGGAAGAAAAACCATTGCAAAACAATGCAAGAGTATGGTGCCACTCGGGCTGCATACCTGAAATTGTTTTGGCCAAAGGAGCGTCTTTCTCACGATTGCCATGTGAAGCAAACACCCAAATGGCAATCAAGAAATATACAGCCCGATCATGTTACTTTCTCTCTATTTCTTCTCAGCTTGCCTGTCCACCAGGAACACCAGTAAGGCGGAGTCCCTCAAATGGTTCTGTACCTCACCGTGAGTTATTGCGATTCCGTATGCAACCGCCACAGGCCGAGCGTACGAAGAACGGTGACAACCTCATTCTGTCTGCAATTCACCTGGTGGCAGTTAGTGCCTCATAGCTTTGTTAAAGTGAAATCATTTTATATAGAGAAATTTAATCAGTAACGTAAATAAAAATACATCTTAAGAAAGAAATTAACGCACGCGATAGGCGTTACCCTTAAATACTAATAATTATGTTAAAATATATATTATGTTGATTATAATATACGTATTCTACATGGTATATATAAAATATATATATATAATAATATAAAATATAATAATATAGTAGGTATATGATCTATCTCAATCATATTTTTATTTAGGATAAAAAAAATTCATTCTTAAACTTTTACAGCCTATATGATGTGATTGAATGAAAGAAATTATCATAGAGACTTTAAACGAAAGTGAACACAGTAATTATTCATATTTGTCAGATGAACAGTGAATTGAAAATGTTGATCTCTCGCCAGATGCCTCACCAAATCAGTGCCAAAATGAAACCTTAAAGAAAAAGCTAGTGTTGTTACATGCTCAAATAAAGATTATATTAATTGCGAGAAGTATCATAAAATGAATGAATAATTTTCAGAAGCACAGGAGCAGACATAATAATAATAATAATAATCATAATAAAAAATAAATAATAATTAATAATAATGATGTAGTAATAATAAGTTTAATAATAATAATAAATGAAAAATACTGATGCTAAAATTATTAAGATAACAGATAATAATAATATTATAAAAAAAAATGTTATGAAAATAATTAAAGGATATTTATTATTATTTTTATTGTATTTTTGTTCAATTTTGTTACTTTTACTTCATATCCGTGTTCACATTTCATCAGGAATTTGAGTCTATAATGGATGGCATGTAGAAGATGTAGGATGTGTGAATCGAGAGATTATAGTTTAAACACTGTCGTAATTTTCCTAGTATATCTGTGTTACTGTGACTTATTAAATTGATTGTTTTAATATGCTCTAATGTCATTCCTCTTTGTTCCATTAATTGCTTATTCAATAAGGACTGTTTGCCCAAACTAAAAATTATTAGAGTGAAAATTCTCCCCAAAAAGTAAATGCCATTAAGAGAAAGCCTCTATACAAAACTAAAATATTACAGAGGCGAGAATCTCATTTGGCAAACGGGTTTTCTGTCTACATCAGTGGTCGTTTAAGAAAGGCCTCTGGTTCTACAGGCTGCTTTAAGCGGCGGCCCGCCGATGAGTTCCACAAGTGGGAGAAGAAACCTCATAAGCATTTCCACCCACGTTTAGTGGTATTAAGTCGGTCGAAGGAAGAACCTCAAGTACGAATAAAACATTTCATCGTAGTTTGATAACAGAACCTAAAACAAAATAGTCGAAGTAATAGAATAGAGAAATAGCAACACAGAAGAATTGTAGGCAGAAATTCCTTGTATTCAGAATTGGGAAACACAGAAGAACCAAGAAGAAAAAGGTAAAATCCCACACTATATAATATATATATTATATAATATAATACTATATATATATACTATATAATATATATATAAATTATATATTATATAATATTATATCATACTATAATATAATATAGTATATATATATAATATAGTTATATATAGTAAGTATTGATATATATATATATATATATATATATATATATATATATATATATATATATATATATATATATATATATATATTATATATTATATATAAATATATATATAATATATATATATATATATATATATATATATATGTATTTTAAAGCAGAAGTGCAAAGGATTGTTAGGATGTTCCAGAACATCCCTCTGCACCACATTGCCCAACGTTTTGCTTCAATCACTCTTGACTTGCACAAGGGAATCTCCTGTGTACACTTTCAAGCAAATCCGGTGCACCCTCCTTCACACTACCACTATCTTAATATATTGTGCCCTACAAACTTACATGTGAGCACATAAATTTCTTTTTGATATTTTAAAATTACGCCAATTCGCATTGTCTTTTGAATGTTAGGAATGGCGGGGTAAAATGAATACCCTTCGTCAATCCCTGGTAATGCTGGTTGTGCTACTAAGATTACCCCTTGCTTTTGGTACACCTTCTTCGTCCTTTATTAGTTTCTACAACATCAGCTGAGTTTACTCAACTTTACACTTTGTTGAAAGCCAACTTTGTTATTCGAGACCTCACCTCTTGTTTTTTATCAAAACTCAGATGTTGAACGTTCCGATTTTAGACCCTGCTCTGTCTCCTCCTAATGTCTTCCTTCTTAATTTTCAGCTAATAAAAGGGTTGTGCATGTGTGGACAACGGCTTTGTTTTATTCGTGTTTCTTACATATCTGAAGTCTTCTGGATTTTATCTATTAAGGTTCAGACTCAGTTGCCAATTTTAGATTAAATTCTCCTGATTTGTTTATCAATCCCCTATCTCTTCAAACTATAATAAATTTTTAGACAGTTTAAACTCCAAAATGGAGCTTATTCTAACTTCTTCTCATCTCTCAGAGATTATCATTCTTGGTGATTTCAGTCGCAATGCAGTTGGGCTATATAACCAACCCATTCAATTTCAATGATATATTAATGAATGTCAACGGCTTCTATCTAATTCTCAAGATTCAGCTAGAGAACTAATCAACTATTTCTCTACCGAAAACAACCTTAAGAAAGTCTTTAAATTCCGAAACCTTATGATATTTTTATTTTATCCCAGAATCCGGCAAAATAGTTTTTTTATCTTTGTAGAATGACAAGAATTTTTCTAGTTCCTCTTCATTACACTCTTGATAATTATAAGGAAAAAATGTCTACTCTAATTTAATTCTTCTTTATAAATCTTATCTCTTTCAAAGGTTTTACTACTGAAATATCTTTTACTAAAGTTGGACTCATCTCGAACTTTTGCCTTTAATTTTCACTTCAAACCATTCAGAGTTATTCTTCCTTCTCCTCAAATACACTCGCACTTAGGTATGTAATTTCATCTAAATAGGATTATATTCTCTTTCTAAACTGAACACTAAGGAAGTGTATGGTCCTGAATGTATCCTTTCTGTTCTTTGGATTTTCAGAAATTGTGCTTCCAAGCTTCCAAGTATTGACTTTCAAAGTATATCGTCTCTATATTTCAAAATCAATCATTCCATCTTGCAAGAAGTGTGAGCTCATTTAAACTGTTCCAAGAATGAAAAGACCATTTTATTTTATATAATATAATATATATATATTATAATATATATATATTATATATTTTAATATATATATATATATTATTATTATATATATATATATATATATATATATGTTATATTACTAAATTTATATATATAATATATATATATATATATTATATATATATATTTTTAATTATATAATATAAATATTATATAATATATATATATATATATAATATATTATATATCTGTATATATAATATATATATATTATTACTATATATATTATATATATATATATATATATATATTATATTATATATAAATATATATATTTTATATATATATATAATATATGATATTAATAATTTATAGTTCTATTTATTAAAGAATGATATTATATAAACTTTTAAAAAAAAAAAAAGATATTTTATATCTAATATATATATATATATTTATATATATATATAATATATATATATATATATATTTATTAATATATATATGATATATATAATATAGTTATATATTACTGTCCAATCTCTTAATTATGTTCTCATGTTTCAATTGTCCTTACAGTTGAGGAGATTAATAACCTTAAACCTCAAATTATTTCAGAATATCAGCATGGACTAAAAAAAAAATGAAACATTTTAATTTTGATGTCTGTTCGCATCATATCTCTGACCTTTGTTCTGGTCTTTGTATTTTTGGTCAATCAAATTCGATCAATGTAGGCGGAAAACATTTGACTTCTTTAATGTATTCTTCTTATCTTTCCTTCTCTGATTTCCTTGATACTTTAAAAGCAGCGTTTCAATAGGTATTGTTTAAAGTTTTAAGTCTATCCCATCAATAATGGGTGTTCATTTATACTTAGTTTCATCCTCTTTTAAAATTTCAATCTTTTATTTCATTTATCGTGCCTTTCATGCTCGTCAATATCCGATGCTATGTCTGAAATTCTACAGATTCATTTTATATGTGTCCGTTGAACATATTTCTTCTCTCTCTCTCTCATCTCTTTTCTTTCTGTCTCTCTCTCTCGTCATCGTCTTCTCTGTCTTCTTATTCTCTCTGCTCTAAATATATTTATATATGTATATTATATATTATATTATTAATTATATATATATATTATTATATATATTATGTATATATATATGATATATATTATATATTATATATATATTATATATATACTATATATATATATTATATATATCGTGGTACTGGAAGAATCACTTGGGTAGCAGTTTTATATATAATATATATATATAATATATTATTTTATATATATTATATAATATATTATATATATATATATATTATATATATATATATAATATATCTATATATATACAGTAGCTAAGAACATCAAAAACGATTTTATAATTATATATACGTACCTATTTATTGTATGAAAAAGCTTGATTTCATTATATTGGAGTAATATAATGTTAATGACAGTCAGTTCAGGCTTGTTGAGCCTATCATTTTTTTTAAATAGAGCTCTCGTTTTGATAATTTTAAAGCGTTTTCTTTTCTTTAATATAAAATACACTTGAACTCATTAGATTCATTTCACTTAATTTTATGTTATATATGCCTAAATACATTAAATAAGCTAATAAAATTATATATAATATCGAATTCAATCAAGACTCATTAGATCAAAATTTCAAAGAAACTGCAACAAGCCACATATTTCGATAATATTTACGGGAAGAGAGAACGAAAGATTTCATATATATCATCGATTATTTTATCGATTATTATGGGTAGAGACTAGTCCGCTCCTTTATAAGTTGACGATGAAAATGACGTCACGTCCGCTCTAGGGTAAATAAGTTCGTCTGTAACAATAGGTAAGATAAAATTTTTAATTAAATTTCAATAATTATTAACAATTTAAATATTACTGGTTGTTTTTCTTTATTCTGATCAAAGATAAGCTTTTTTTTTTAAACTTTTTATATAAAATTTTAATATTAGTATATTTTTCACAATTTAATTTCAATTAATTAAAACCTAAAAAATATTGGTAGGAGCTACCTACCCTACCCTATATATACGCCCCTGAATATATATATATATATATATTATTATATATATATATACTATATTAAGTATATTATATATATATATAATATTTATATATTGAAATAATATATTAATATATATTATATATTTATATATAATATATATATCTATATTATATATATTATATATTATTATATATATAAATTAATATATATAATTATATATATATATTTATTATATATAATATAATATATTATATATATTATATACTTATATATTATATATCTATCTCTCTCTTTCTATATATATTCATTATATATATATATATATAATTAATATATAATATATATATTAATATAATATATATAATATATATATATAATATAATATATTAGATAAATATATATATATATATATATATATATATATAATTTAATTATTATATAGTATATATATTATTATATATATATATATCTATATAAATAGTATAATATATATATAATATATATATATTATAATATATATAATATATATATATATATATATATAGTATATTATATATATATACATATAATAATATAATATATATTAAATAATATATGATATATATATATATATAATAATATAATGATATATTATATTATATATTATTATATATATATATATATAATTTAATTAATGAATTTGCTTATAACCACCGATCCTCTATCCCATGAATTGGGGTGGGGTGGTTTATCACTTACCGCAGTAGATTCCTGGTCATGTGAAAATGAGTTATACGTATTTTTCTAACCAAGTGGATTAGAGTGCGGATAATTATCTAGGCTTGATGCAACCCTACTTCGGCTCAACCATTTGGAAATTTAGCATCCCAGACGTGGTTTCGAACCAAATTGGTGGATCTCTTTTGTTAGAAAGCATGAAGAGAGAGAAGAGAGAGAAGAAAGAGAGAAGAAGAGAGAGAGAGAGAGAAGAGAGAGAGAGAGAGAGAGACTCGGACCAAAATTCAAACACTCGCTCTCGCTTGGGGGAACACTACGAACCTTAAGCGAGATTTTTCTCTCTTTAATGCCACTAAATCACAAAAACGTGGGTCATGACCCCCAAAGGGTGAGTCGGGTGAGTTTTTCTGGTGGTCAGGAGGCTCCACCTGTATGTCTCAAGTAAAACATTTTCTCTTATGAGTGATATGAGAGTTGGAATCATCAGTTATAATACGTAAATTATATATTATATATTATATTATTATATATATATAAATATATTATATTATATTATATATTATAAATATACTATATATATATTATAGTATATATATAATTATATATTATATATTTATATATATTATATATAATTATATTATATATATATATATGATATATTATACTATATACTATATATATATAGTATATTATATATATCTAATAATAATATATATATATTAATTATATATATATATATATATTATATATATAGTATATATATATATATATATATATATATATATATATATATATAATATATATTTACAAGCCCTAGTCAATTTTATTACCTCTGGAAGGTGCCTCTGGTTTACCATGGATCAGGCTAACTAATTCACTTATGAATTGCTGCAATTTTATGTTTCCCAGTCGCTTCTGGTCTCTCGTGGAATAAGTTGTGTTCAAGTGTTTGGGTGTCATTTTTTTTGAGTGTATCGACATGTGGCTAAGGCAAAACAGCCATACAATCAATTTATTTTATACATTTTATACATTGAAATGAAAATTTTTATATTATTTACATTTGATATGTTGTTAATTTAAATATTACGAAGAAACGCACATGCAACGAGAGTTTTCTCAACTTTGGGTTTTCGGCCTTCGTTAACAATGGCGTTCAATTTCCACAGTGCGTAATCTGCAAGTAAACGCGTGCTAATGAGAGCATGAAGTTGTTCAAGCTAAATGAGTATCTAAAAAAAAGGTTCATCCGGATTTATCCAGCAAGGATTTTTCATACTAAAATTAAAGAACACCAGCTAAAACGGTCAAGATTGGATCATGGAACAGAAATTCTCTTTCAACACTCGAAGATCATCGAGGCCTTGTACAAAGTCTCCATTCTTATAGCGAAGCTGACGAAGCCACACACAATTGGAGAGACACTCGTTAAACCTTGCATGATAGAGGCTGCTCATCTTGTCTTCGATCATAACTGTGTTAACAAGCTTAATCAGATAAGCCTCTTGGATAACAGAGTTAAGCAACGCATCGATGACATGTCTCAGGATATCAAACTTCAGGTGACGGAGAAAAAACGAAAATCTTTCTTTGCAATACAACTTAAGACAACAGATGTCGCGGAGCTTTCATAACTTTTGATTTATGTTCGGTTTGTTTCGGAAAATTGAATTGAGGAAGAGTTCCTCTTCTGCAAGCCACGGATAATACCTACAAAGGCTGAAGATGTCATGAATATCATTTCCTACTTCTTTCAAGACGAAAGTCTCTCTTGGGAAAAGTTGGTT
>JABUQX010026755.1:0-12498 GCA_015478945.1 Trachelipus rathkii | reverse complement strand
AGATTTTTACGGTGGTTTTGGAGATGACGAAAGACAGGTGAATGTAGGTGGTGTGAATGGTGTAAATAATTTTGCTGGTCGTCAAGTAGGAGGAAATGTTAATGTGAGGGAAAACGATGGTTAACCAAGGTCAAGGGTATAATCAGGGTCAAGGGATTAGAGGTCGAGGTAACCAAGAGAATGTGGGTGTGAATAGGGATGTGAAAAGTTTTCATTGTGGGGAAAATGGGTCATATGATTTCTGAATGTAGATGGGCAACTGGTGCTTTTTTAGTTGTGGGCAAGTGGGTCATTTGGCCATGAATTGTGCGGACCCGCAAACGGGCTGGGTGTAGGAGATTCGGGGTGTGGATCATTGGGTTGCGTTGATTGTCACAGAGGTAAGAGCGAGGCAAACCAGAATTGGCGAACTGTGCGTATCGAGGGGCCATTTTTTTGCGATGTGTGGGTCCCCTAGAAACACTTGTATGAAATGTGGGAATAGGGCATGTGGCTGGAATGTGCTGGAGTGTGAGGCAACCAGGAGGGGCAGGTCAGGTTAATCCTGGTGTGCTAGGTATTGGTAATGGTGTTAGTGGTCCGGTTCAACCGGTTAGTGGTCAGGCTGTTGGTATGAATAGGAATGTAAACGTGAGTGAGCCAGGGATGAACACGGTTAATAATCAGGTAAGGGTAATCATCGGGAGAAACGAGTTGCCCTTGAGAGGTTGCAGCTGGTGAACCCTAGGTGGATTAGGTTGTCATCGTGGGATGTAAGTGTACGATGTGTTTTCAGTTGGTCTGTGATGAATTGTATGGTATTAAGGTTTATTGTGAGGTTTTGAGGTTCGTGTTTGATTGATACTGGGTGTATGGTTCTATTGTTGCTGTATTAAAGGGATATATGAGGATGGAATATAAGGGAGCTCAGAAAGAAGTCGTAGGGGTCATATTAAAGGCAATTCGTATGTGGTGGATACCTGGAGTAGAACTTTAGAGAGAGCGTTGGATAGTTGGATAGGTATTGGGAGGATAGACGTGAGAGTTTTTTGTGATAATTGTAGATTGAAGAAGTATGATGTGTTATTGGAGTATAAGTTTTTTGAGTCGAATGGGATAGTTATTCACCCTGATCGAAGGATGATAGAGGAGAAGGTGAATAAGGTGGAAATGTCAGATGTATGTGAATGATTTAGGGAAGGTAGATGTGAAAGTTAAAGGCGTGGAGGTGTTTGCTTTAGAGGATAGGTCCTTGAAGACGGACGAAGTAGTAAGTGTGAAAGTAGGTTGGAATACGAATGTGGGTGTGGATGAAAACCAGAATAGCATGTTTCTGGTGGATGGTTATGATGCGAGTATAGGGTGAAAGGGGTTTGACATTGTTTTTTTTCTTTTTTTTTTTTTACAGTGTGTCCCACCACTCACGGGCAGAGCCCTTTACACAGTGAGGGGGTGTTACACGCCTCAGATGTCAACAAACGCAAAGTACGCAGATGAGCGCAGACGCAGGCCTTGAAGTGGGAGATTAAATTTCAGCAGGAAACACAGAAGATTGGAATGAATTCCACAGAACAGAGGCGTGGCAGGACCATAAGAAGACAGCGACCGCAAGCGTAAACTAGATCTGGAGTTACAATATCACTACATAAAACTCAGTGCAGTACCGCACCGTCTCTGTACTACGATGGTGAGTAAGGTGGTGTGTACGCGGGTGATAAGTTCTCTCGAGCACCTGCACTCGGTTACTATAGAAAAGAGATAACAGCACCAAATCGCGCCGCAAAGATAGAGGGTCAGTGAACTGGAATGTATGGGGAAATTTATAAGCCTACTTGCTTTGACTCGACCTATCTAAAAGCCGGGTCGAACCAAGAGCCCCCAGATTATGAAGCAGTATCCATTACAAGGGCGGATGAGGCCCTTGTATGCTGGAGCACCTGAGAAGGAGGAAAAAAATAGTCTCGCAGTCTAAACGAACTCCCAGTCTTTGAGGCCGCACTAGCAACCATTGTGTGTGAGGTTTCCAAAGACATTTTTTGTTTATGTTAAGGCAAGATGTTTTTTGTCAACAGAGAGAGAAGAGAACGTCGAAGAGATAGAAAGTTCGGCAAGGTGTCTTAGAGAGAGGAGATTTGTAGAAGTTGGGTTTTTAAAGAATTGATTTCACAAGGTTCAGACGACCCCACCCGGAAATTCTATCCAGATCAGCGCGAATAGAATCGGAAGATTAAGACGAGAGGCAATTCTAAGAAGTAAAAGAAGGGAGCAGCATTGCAATGATTGAAGAATGAAGAGGTCGAGTTCATCGGCATATGAGTGACTAGAGTTAGATGTGCAGGTGGAAAGATCTTCATTAATGAAAGTAGGGATAAAGTGGAGATAAGAACGAACCCTGAGGAACACCACTATTAAAGAAAGGAAGAAGAAGTCGCCCATCAACAAAGCGATTGATTGACGATTTGAAATAAAACTAGACATAGGTAAGCAAAGAGGAAGAGGAAACCCAAAGGAGGGGAGCTTGAGAGCGTGACGCGTGCCTACCCGGTCAAGATGCTTTGGATATGTCAAGTGCCACCACGCAAGTCTCCGTAGTTCCTAAGGGCGGAAAACATAAATCAGAAAGATAGGAAAGTATATCGCCAGTAGACCTCGCGCCCGAAAGCCGTACTGCGATCGGAAAGAAGTGAATTGAGATCAGGATCTAGAAAATGGAGTTGAGAAGAGTTTTCAAAGATCTTAGATTAGAATACAGGTGAGAGGTATAGGGCGATAGTTAGAAGGATCAGAGCGGCTTCCTTTTTTCGGAATAGGTTGGACATGTGGTGCTTCCAACACTGAGGGAAAGTGTTAGTATTGAGACATAGAGAATTATAGTTGAACGAGGGGCGGGGATGAGCACGGAAGCACACTCCCTCAAAACTCGGGAGGAATGCCATCCGGTCCACCCGCCTTCCTACCGTTCGTAGATTTCAGGAGCCATGCACACGATCGAATGTAATCACAGGCAGAGGCATAGGCACCTGAGAGGAGAAGGAGGGGAAGAGGAATGCCCGAATCGTCCAGGGTTTGAGTTAGAGGAAATAGGAGGGCCGAGAGATTGGCCTTTTCAGTTTGTTGGAGAATTAGCAACAGACCATCAGAGCGAATAAAGAGGAGGAAAGACAGATTTACAGAAGTTTTAGAGATGTTTTTGGCAAGAGGCCAGAAGATTTGTCAGTAGGAGAGAATCAAGGAGTTAGCGCACTTTCGTTTTATGAAAGCCCGCTTTTGCTCGTCGAAGGATATCCCTGCAACGATTTCTAGCAAGATGGGAATTAGGCAAGAGTGGATAGGAGAACGAGATATTTTCCACCCCCGTACGCATTGTCTCTAGGCCTGAATGGCCAGAGAACAAGCACGATCGAACCCATGGATTATGAGAGAAAGATTTAGTCGAGAAGGAATGAACCTGCTCATCCATCAACGATTACAGCTCCTACCTTATCGGCAGAAGTCGAAGCGTCCCCAGAGACAACAGCTCCTACCTTATAGTTAGCGTAGAAGCAACGCAATGTATTTGATGGATAATAGATTTTGAATAAACTGAGGTATGTTGCAAAAGGTGCCGATGTTGAAAAGAAGAGAGTGAGATATAAAGGTTGGTGTGCGTTGGTAGTTCTGTTTCTGGTGTCTTGGTATTAGACGAATTCGGGAGAGAATGAATTGCTGTGGTTTGCTGTGCATTGAGAAGAAAAAGGTTTGGGTGTTTTTTATGGAGGGCGGGATGGGGGGGAAATGTTGATAAAGTAACATTTACCGGAGGTTTGAATGAATTCGTGGACAGGAATCAAAGGTTCTTGAGCTATGTCTTCGTCTCTATTGTATGCGCATTACGATCGCGTCAGGTCGTCTTTGAGTCAGGGCGATGGGATTTTGGGGATGCGAAATTGCCTGCGTTTCGCATAGTGTTAGGACACCCCCATATATCAACGTCCTCGGCACTTTCCTCCCCCGTTGCGAATGTTGAAGAGCAGTGTGAAGAGTTAGAGCGAATAGGTGTGTTGGAAGAGAGTGCGAGAGTTCGTGGAATAGTCCGATTGTGCCTGTGCGAAAGCCTGATGGACGATTGAGGTTATGCATTGATTATCGTAAGGTGAATGAAAAGACTGTGAAAGATAGGTTCCCTATGTGTGTAGTTTCAGAGTGCGTGTATAGTATGCATGAAAATGTTTACGAAAATGGATCTGGTGCGTGGGTACTATCAGATGCCAGTGGAAGAGAAGTAGGTGTGTGACTGCCTTTTCGACTGCAAAGCGGCATTATCAGTTTAGAAATTTGAGCTTTGGGTTAGCGAATGCTCCAGCAGCATTCCAGAGGGCGATGAATGTGGTTATGAATGATTTTCCCAGTAAGAATGTGATGGTGTTTATAGATGATATATTAGTGATGAATGAATCTTTCCCTGAGCATTTGAAGTTAGTGAATGATGTGTTGAAAAAGTTAGAGGAGATAGGTATAAAAGTGAAAGTTGGAGAAGTGTGAAGTGGTTTGCGGATGAGGTTGAATTCTTGAGACACAAGGTAAGTGCGACTGGTTTAAAGAAAGAAAAGTTTATTGAAAGTTCGCAGTTTCCAAAGCCGAGAATGTTAGAGGTTGAGGGATTTTTAGGTTTGGTAGAATTTGACGGAGTTTATGGAAAGATTGTTCGGAGTGATGACCTTGACTGAATGGCTGGGAAAAGAGAGTACATGTGAAGTGGAAATGATAGAATGACTGAAAGGCGTTTGAAAAGTTGAAAGCGGAAGTGCGAAGGATGTAGAGCTGGCTTATCCGGATTATAGGGAGAATGCGAAACCTTTGGAGTTTATAACGGATTGCAAGTGGGTATTGTATGGGTTGTTTGATGCAAGAGCATTGATGGGATTGAGAGAAAACGAGTGATTGCATATGTTTTGAAAGCGTTTAGTATGACAGAGCGAAGGTTCACGATTGAAAGAGAGTTGGCTGCTTTGAGGTTTTGTTTGAAGTCGTTGGCGCCGTTTTTTGTATGGATTAAGTTTTTGTGCGAACGGAATCACCCAACCCTATGGTGTCATTTGCAGAGAATGAGGATAGTTGATAGTCGGCTTGCAAGAACTTTGGAAGATTTGAGTGATTTTGATTATGTGGTTGAGTATGTGCCGGGTGAAAGAAATGAGATTGCTGATTTGATGTCAAGAATGCCTGGTAGTGAGAATATGAATGAAAAGGTAGTAATAGACCCGGAAAAGAAAGTCAGGGTGGGGGTGATTCTATGTTTGAAAGTGTGTTGTATGGGTTACAGGATTTAGCTAGGGATAGGTTGGTTTCGAGAGTACCCTGAGAGTATAGAAGATATTGCGGAGGGAGTTATGCTGAGGTGTGTAAAAACCTGAGCAGATAGGGATTAGGAAGGTGAAATATTTTATGAAGGAGTTAAAGGCTATGTGTAATGTAGGTGTGCTTTCCGGTGCAAGAAGGTATTGATTGTTGTGGAGTAAGTTGTTTAGATAGTTGTTATGTGTTCATATGGTGGTGAGCAGACCGGTTTTGTTTATGGAGTGAGGGTGTAAATTTGGTGCTAAAGTGGGAGCTATCATGTTAACAGTGGTTGAGTGGCGGTATCATGTATAATTGGTGGATTGAGAAAAAGGAGTTATGATAGGAAGTATGTTTTTGGAACCGGAGTTGGAGGAGTGTCTGTTAGAAGGTGATGGGGATGTGAAATGATTTGTCCCAGGGGGAATCGAAGAGGTTGTGTTTATTGGCGAGGCATGGATAAGTGGAGAATGGACGGTGAAAAGTTGCGGTGCAATGGGAAGTATTTTGTGGAGCTGATTGATACTGGGGCTCAGATTTCTTTAGTTAATGCGTCTGTGGTACAAGAGATTGGGCAAGTGACATGGCAGATTTCTAGGAGGAGTACCGATTGTGAAGATCAAAGGGATGTACGTTCAGTGATTTTGTCGCTTTTACAGAGGTTTTGTTAAAGGTAGAAATAGGAACGCTAGGGAAGCTGGAACTAGGTTTGTTGTGCTGGACGAGGAGCGAATGCCGTATGCTTTTTTGGTTTGGATTGACTTTTTGAGTTGGAATAGGTTGCTGAGAGTGGTAGGATGAAAGGCTTGTTGAAGGGAGTCGAGAAATTGTTAGATGCAGAAGGAGATATGTGTGTGTTGTTGATTGTCGGCATGGTGAGATTGTGTGGGGGTGAAGAACTGGTTAGCATGAAACATATCGAGGTAATGCAAGAGGAATGTCCTATGGTCTGTCGAGCTGAGAAAATGTATTTTGTCGGGTAAAGAAGTCGTGGCAGGTGGGACCAGTTGTAGAGATTTTCGGTCTCTAGGGTATTTGCGAAAAGGTTTGTTGTGTGTACCAATGTGGTGTATTATATTCGGAAGTAAGAGAGGCGGATTTGTATTGTACCGTGTTTTCTGTAGTTGACAGTGGTGGAAAGACGTTAGTGATTCCACGTTAGGTTTGTGGTCCATGGAAGTTTTAAATTGTGGGAATTATGAAAGAGAGAGTGTTTAACCCTTGGTTAAGGAAGATAGTGAATGATGTTGCACTACTTGTGAGGAGTGTCAGAAGGGAAAGTATCAGAGAATGTATGTGAAACCCTGTGTTACGAATGGATGTAGATGAACCTTTTGAGTCTAGTCGTGACTTGATTGTGTGTTCTTTGCTCTGTGCGCTCGAGGTGGGTATGTAGGACATGGTGGTGACTGGTGGATCACCAAAGTAGTTTGCGTATGCTGTGCCGGTGAAGAATAAGACTAGTGCGAATGTGGCTAGGGGTAAGGGAAGTTTTGTTGCCGATGTGTGTATGTAAACCGAAGCGAATGTTAAGTGATAATGGACCAGAGTTTGTAGGGCAGGCGTTTGAGCAAATGTTGAGTGATTGGGCATTGAACATGTGAGAACGACGCCGTATATGCCGAGTTCGAATGGGTTAGCAGGGAGAACGATTCGGACGTTGAGTGAGATGTTACGAATGATGAGTGAAAGAGAGAATGATTGGAATTATTGGTTAGGAAGAGTGTTATGGGCTTATAATATGACTGTGCATAGCAACTTGGGTTGTCCCTCTGTATGTATGTGATGATTTGAAAGTTGGTTAAAACCCAGGCTTGGGTTACCTGAAGGGATAGGAACGTTTGGAGAAAGGGTAGTTTAAAGTGCCAGTATTTAAGGTAGGGGATTATTAAGGTTGTTGAAGGAAGTGATTGAAGAAGGTCGGTTGACGTGGTAAGATTGAAGAAAAGTTTGAGGGAACCGTATGTTGTGAAAAAGGGCTTATGTCTAATGGGTTACGCTATGTGGTTGGGAAAGTGAGAATGATAGTATGAATGAGTTTAGGGCCCATCAAGTCCAGTTGGGGCCGTGGAGGGAACCCCCGGGTTATTTAAAGATTCATCCTGTATATAAGTTTCTGGTGAATGATGACGATTTGAATGAGAATGGGGATATAGTGGATGATTTATGGTTAAAGGGGAAAGAGTTAGTGTTGGTGGTAAAGGGGAAAGAGTTAGTGTTGGTGGAAGAGATACGGAAAAAGAAGCGCAAAAGAGGAATATCGGGTAATGTGAGTAGGTTAAAGGTGTTATTTAACGATGATATGAGAATGATGAAGTATTTTTCGGTTTTGGTGGACAATGGCGATTAAACAGCAGAGTTTAAAGAAAGTACCTACACAGGTTTGCAGTTCCGGTTGGATGAAAATGGGTGTGTTAGCAGGATTGAGAATATCAGAGATAGGCAGTGTGCATATGGAGTGGTGATTTTGAGTAAATTTGTGTGGAAATTGATGAAGTAGTTGAATGTTTATAAAGGCGATGCCAGGATGGCAGAGATCGAGAAGACGATTGCAGAAATGTTCTGAGCTTAATATAACCTAGAAATAAAAACGAAGAAGTGTGAAGGACAGTAGGGAGAGACTGATGAAACGGCGGAAGTGGGAATAAACCCAGTGAACATAGTGAAGGATATGAGAAACGTTTACTAGGAGTAGAGGGTTGTAAAAGAGTGATGATATGTTATAATTAACAACGTGCTATGGAAGTGGCATTTTAAACCAGCAGACTTTGTGGTGTTTCGGTTAGTTATGATTTTTTTTATTTTTGTCTCATAATTAATTGTTTTCTTTTTTTTCTTTTTTTTTCTTAGGGTATGAGAGACGCACAATTGAAAGGGAGAAGAAGATGATAAGCTTGCCTTGCCTGAAGATAAATGAAGGAACACATGAGGGAACTTCAACCAACAAGGAAAGTTCCAGGGAGTTGCAGTGAAAAAGTGTTATATTAGTGCGATTTTAAAATTTAAAATTTCAAGGGAATTAATAATTTAAAGTTCATTTAAAGTTAAATTTGATTTTACAAATAAAAGTAATTCCTTTTAATGTTCTTTTCAGTTAGAGTAAAACTTTGGATTTATTTTGTTTGAATTGAATTTATTTTGTTATTGAATTAAATTGTTTTGATTTGGAATTTATTAACTGAATTTGGATAATTTATAATATGAATAATGAATTAATGAATATGGATACTTGCGTAAAATGGATGGACTGACTGGACGTTATGTTACAAGGGATTGATGTCTGTGGAATCTTTTTCTAAATTTTCAAGGGTAAGGGTAATTTTGGTTTGTTATATTACTTTAATGGATAATTGAATTATTATATTATTATTGTTCGTATTTTATTAGTATGGGTAATATACTTAACAACTTAACATAGTCGACTTTGTTTTTTTGGATTCCAGTATTGGGCTGCTTTCTTGGTGTGATATTCACAAGGTGACCGTTCTTGAGGTGGTCTACTTAGCGGTTGAAAAAGGGAAAGGAAAACAAAAACTGGTCACTAACATTGGCCAGGTAGCTATTATGTTGGTTTTGTTTTATTTAATTATTTGATTTTGTTTCTTTAGTATTTTAAATTACATTTAATTCAATTTCATTTAATTTATTTTTAATAATTTTCTATTATTTCATTATTTGACTATTTTAAAATCGTTGAGTTGATTATTTCATTTAATCTTTAATTATTTTATTTCATTTAATTGTTTCAATGTGGAATGTTAAAGTTTGTTCAAGAGATTTTTTTTAATTATTATTATACTTATTAACTTACTATCATGATTTTTTTTTCTTTACATTATATTGTTAGAATGTTTTGTTTTTTGTATCATTTCAGTTTTTTTTTCCGGATTTAGTCTGACTGAGTTTTTGGAGATCGCATTCACTCGGATGGTCTTCTCTTTGGATAGGTTCGGAGTTGCAGTTTTTTGGAAAAGGATTCCTGTTTGAGGTTGGATTGTCTGTAATCGGGTTATCAATTGGTAAAGAGATATTGGTACCGGGAACGGATCAATTTATTTTGTGTAATTCACCGATAATAAAAATTAAATTAAAGGACCCAAACCCAAATTCGACAAACCTTAAAAACAAAACTGAAAAACCAATGAAAGAGAGAAACCGAAAAAGACAAAATAAAACAAAGTAAACAGAGAGGGTAAGAGAAGAATAAAACTTAAAACGAAACGGAAAAGACAAACTACAAAGGGAAATGTGAATGTAGAGAAACATTTTCAAAAACTTTAACAAAAATATTTTGAAAACAAAAACCATTTTGAAAACTTAGACAAAACATTTGGACAATTTGAAAAAAAAAAAACATTTTAAAGAAAAATTAGAATTAGTAAATTAGAATATTAGAGAGAAACCTTTAAAGAGTTACTTAAAACATTTAAAAACTTAAAAACTTAATTACGAGTGCCGTGTAGTGCAAACTAAAACTAAAACTGTTTCTATAATTAATTTGAAACCAAACTATTTGCTTTGCTTAAGATTGACTTTTTATATATTAATATTCATTGCGTATTTAAATTTGATTTTTGTTCATATATTTATATGTCTGTAGGTATAAGGTCTATGTTTAAGGGTATTATGGTAATACTGTATAAGGTAAAGGATCTTTTGGAGTAATTGGTAGTGATAACATATAGAAAGTGGTGTAGGGTAGTGGTACAGGGATATCGTAGTGATATCGGGATACCTTATAGATTTAAGAAATTGTAAGTTTAAGGATTTTTTTTGTCTTTTTTTGTAATATCGGTATCGGGTCGGATATTTTTTGTAATAAATTTAGGGTTTGTGTGTATTTTCTTTATACTTATCCCCCTTGTTTGTCTTGGTAGACAGCCTCACGACAGTTAAAATTCAGATTATTGTAGTTTAGATTTTTTTTATAAAGGAAAATCCGCTACATATTTGTGGCGCCCAACGTGGGGCTGTCTCGAAGGATAGGTGAGAGGACGTACAGATGTAGCAATAGTAGAAAGTAGTAAGGTAGTAATAATAGTGTAGAAATGGCTACGGTTGAGGAATTGAGGGTGGAGGTAGAAAGGTATAAGGAAGCTTTGCGAAAAAAGGAAAAAGAGAATGAAGAACTGATTGAGAAGGTGAGAGAACTATCAGAGGGAATGAAAGAGATAGAGAAACGAATGGAGGAGAAAATGGCTGCGAAAATAGAGGAAATGATGAATAAAAAGTTTGCTGATGGGATTGGAGGGAATGGAATGAATGGAACCCAACAAAGGGTGACCTCTACTCCAAAGGTGGTAAATGTAAAGAGGAATGGGAAAGGGGAAAAGAAGGACGAGAGAGTGAAGACCAAAGATGATGAAAAAGTGATGAAGCAGGATGATGAGTTAAGTGATGTGACTGAGGATGATGGGGATGGGAATGGAGAGAAGGATATAAATAAGGTGGTGAATCAGAAAAATGAGAAGAATGGAAAAAAAGAGAAAAAGGATAAAAAGAAGAAAAAGACTTCCAAGAATAGGAAACATGAAAGGAGAATGAAAAGTAAAAGTATAGATTCATTATATAGTAGTTCAGAAGGTGAGGGTAATGTGTTTGAGGGGAATGAGACGGGATCTGGTTCTGAATCTGAGCGTAGAGTGAAAAGGAGTGTGCTGATTCGGGACATCCCAAAAATTAATAAATTTAAATGATGAATGGTACGAAAGAGGTTGAGGAGTTCTTTAGGGAATATGAGGGTTATTGTAGGGAGAAGTTTGACGAGAATAAGGTCTTTTGGGTGAAAGAGTTGGGCGAATTTTTAGAGGGGCGAATGTTGGAATTTTTAAAGGCTGTTAGTGTGGGTGAACCAAAGTATGAAGTGGTAAAACAGAGGATAATGGACCAGGTTGTGAGAGTGAAAGGGGGAGTATATAGAAAGGTGAATGATTTTGATAAGTGCTAGGCGTGAAAGAATGAAAGGAACTTGATATGTACGCGCACGATTTCGGAAACCCTGGCGAGACGACGTTTGGGAGAGGAGGTGATGTGGTGGGAATAAAGATGTGTTAAAAGAGTTTTTAGAGACTGTTCCGACCTCAGTGGCGGAGATGTAAATGCGAAGGAAGAGAAGAATGGAATGCGGCAGGAGAGCGTTGACTTGGGAAATGATGTCTTGGAAATCGTAGGAAGATAGGGAGTTTTGAAGCGAGCGAGAGGAGACATGAACCGACAATGAGGTGTAAAGGGTACGGAAAAGGTATACGAATGAAAGGGCTACACCACCCCCTCAGTATAGATCTTATAAGGGACGCATTGAAAGCTAACCCCTATGAAGTAATGGTGAAGTTTTTGGAAGATTTTTACAGGTGGTTTTGAGAGATGGACGAAAAGACAGGTGAATGTAGGTGTTGAATGGTGTAAATAATTTTGCTGGTCGTCAAGTAGGAGGAAAGTTAAGTGAGGGGAAACGATGGTTTTATAACCAAGGTCAAGGTTAATCAGGGTCAAGGGATATAGAGGCGTGTTTAAACCCAAGAGAATGTGGCGTGTGAATAGGGATGTTGAAGGTGTTTATCGTTGTGGGAAAATGGGTCATACGATTTCTGAATGTAGATGGGCAACTGGTGCTTGTTTTAGTTGTGGGCAAGTGGGTCATTTGGCCATGAATTGTGCGGACCCGCAAAGGGCTGGGTGTAGGAGATGCGGAGGTGTGGATCATTGGGTGCGTGATTGTCCACAGGGAGTAAGAGCGAGGCAACCAGTATGTGGGAACTGTGGTATCGAGGGGCATTTTTCTAGGATGTGTGGGTCCCCTAGAAACACTTGTATGAAATGTGGGAAAATAGGGCATGTGGCTGGAATGTGCTGGAGTGTGAGGCAACCAGGAGGGGCAGGTCAGGTTAATCCTGGTGTGCTAGGGATTGGTAATGGTGTTAGTGGTCCGGTTCAACCGGTTAATGGTCAGGCTGTTGGAATGAATAGGAATGTAAACGTGAGTGAGCCAGGGATGAACACGGTTAATAATCAGGTAAGGGTAATCAATCCGGGAAACGAGTTGCCTTGAGGGTTGCAGCTGGTGAACCCTCAGGTGGAATTGTGTTGTCACAGATAGGGGATGTAAGTGTCGATGTGTTTTCAGTTGGTCCTGTGAATGAATGTATGAGTATTAAGGTTTATTGTGGAGGTATTGAGGTTCGTGCTTTGATTGATACTGGGTGT
>JABUQX010026754.1:0-5000 GCA_015478945.1 Trachelipus rathkii | reverse complement strand
TATATATTATATATATATATATAACAGAAATAACATTTTTCAAATAATAGTTTCTGCTCTTGTTACTCATATTAATTCTCATATAATAATTGCATTTATAACTTGCTTATCGTTGGCATGTCTAGTAATTTCTAATCTATTTACTTATTATTAAAGCTGATTTATTTATTTATTTATTTTTATATTTATTATTTTCTTTTGTCTTTGTTATTTTACAAATTAATAAATAACTCCGCCGATCCAACTTGTTCAGGAATCATCGATTTCCTTTTTCCATTTCCTTTCATCCGTTCTGCTCCTAAACTGCTGTCCGCCAACATTTCCTCCCACCCTTTTTCTCTGTCTCTCTCCCTTCCCCCCTTCGCACGATAACTCCCAGCCCATCCAGCCCCCACTCTCTCTCTCTCTCTCTCTCTCTCTCTCTCTCTCTCTCTCTCTCTCTCTCTCTCTCTCTCTCTCTCCTCTCTCTCTCTCTCTCTCTCTCTCTCTCTCTCTCTTCTCTCTCTCTCTCTCTGCCCTCTCTCGCTACTCCTCTCTCTCCCTCTCTCTCTGTTCTCTCTTCTCTCTCTCTCTCTCTCTCTCTCTCTCCTCTCTCTGCTCCTCTCTCTCACTCTGCCTCTCTCTCATCTCTCATCTCTCTCTCTCGTCTTCTCTCTCTCTCTCTCTCGTCTCTCTCTCGTCATCTCTCTCTCTCTCTCATCCTATCCTTCTCTCTCTCTTCTCTCTCTCTCTCTCTCCTCTCCAATGAGTATACCCAGAAAATCTTTTCATATATAGTCAATTATGAATAATTTCAACCAACATTTTGTTTCCTTAAATTCTCTCTTGTACAATTCTCGCGCTCATTTATCAAATAGTTTTTTTAAGTTTGCCCGCCGTACCTCCCTACCCGTAGGTGACTGTTATTGCCACGCACCGTTACGCAGCTACGCACCTACACACACGCGCACGCACACAACTCAATCACACACACACTTAATTCACACATTCATGCATAAGTTGAACCTTGCGCTGTATCGTGTTCCAAATTAGAAGTGAAAAAATCCCCCCAAAACCGCTTATTATAACGCATTACATATTCATTTTAATACACATTTTAATTACAGTTAAAAAAGACATTGAAAAAAAACCCCCCGGTTTTTATTTCCATTTTTCTTGATGACAGATAAAGGATGATTACGCAGCAATAGTAATGATATGATTGTGAGTTATTCTTTTCATCAGTCTCTTTGAGTGACTCTAATCTCGTTGATTGTGACAATGTGGATGTTATCAAGGTTGATGAGGATGATGATGATGATGATGATGATATGATGATATGATGATGATGATGACGCAGACCTTTCTGATAATGCAATGTAAATGGATGAAGATGAAAATGAGGATCGATAATGATAATGCGACAGAATGATTGATGATGATGATAATGACGATATCTATCATTATCTCAACCATCACATAAATGGTTCATGAATACTTGGCAGACCAAACCATGAATTGGTTCCAATCAATGTATTATACGAAAAGAAATTACGTTGTTCCGAATAATATATATAATATATATATATATATATATACTATATATATATATATATTATATATATATATATTATATATATATATATATATATATAATATATATATATATATATAATCATATATATAATATATATATATAATATTATATTATATATTGTGGCTTGAATTTCCTAATGGAAAAAGCTGACAAGAAATTTAAAATAAACTATAGAAAAATATTTTATAAATCTTTCATAAAATTATGAAATATAAAATTTTAATTGAAATTATTAATCAAAGGGAAATTAATATTTTTAGAATAAGCCTGAAGTGGAGGAGCAACAAAACTTCATATCAAGTTTTTGACTAATTAAAATATATAAATTTATACGTTTTAACAAATAAGTGTAATTGAGAGGAGGACCAAAATATCCAAGTTAGTGTTTTTCCCAAATTTGAATTTCCTTAAAATAATTTCGTCTCAAACAATGATAATTAGCAGGATCTAGTAAAGTATGCGGTTGTTGACAAAAGTGTATCATGTAGAAGAATCAAGGGTACCTGAGAACAAAGCGAAAGGTGAGACAGCTCGGTACCTCGGCTCCTTGAATGCCTTGAAGAGTACATTTCAGCCTGATAGCCACGATTTGACTCGTCGCCTTTGCAACCAGAATAGATTCTTTTTTTTTTTCCACGGTGGTTCCCAATTCGTTGCACACAGGCACCCACCCGTTGGACGATAGCCGATTCATGGTGTGCGCTCTGGAACTTCTTTAGTCTCCTCAGATGGCCACGTCGGACAGCATATCGGAATACACGAATTTCGCCTCCAGCCGCACGAGGATTCGCAGTGCTCCCACCATTCATGACTCACGCGCGTGGATCTATAGATGATGAATGGACACGTCATGTTCTTAACCATTCTAGACAAGCCAAGCATAGCCCACGCCGGGGCTTTTTTACCCACGCTGCCGCTTCGCGGTCGGCGAATAAAGCCTAACCCAGTCCCTGGCCCCCCCCCCCCCCCCCTGTTGCTGACCCGCCGCACCGGAACAAGCGACAAAAAAAACGAGCGAAGCAACCTGTAAAAGAAAGGGAACAAATAAATCGTACAGATAAATGCGATACTGATAATCCTATATAGCATATCATATATATGATATATAATATATATATAATCATACTATATATATAATATTATATGATAATATAATATATATTATATATATATATAAAGTAATATATATATATATATATATATATATATAGTATATTAATGATATATATAATTATTATTATATATATATATCATTATATATATAATAATATATATATATACTACGATTATATATAATATATATATTATATAACTTTAATATATATAAGATTAGATAGCATAAGATGATAGATAGATAGATAGCATAGATGAGTAGCATAGATAGTAGTGATTAGATAGATTAGATAATAGGACTAGCGACATAAGATGAGATACGAATAGGATAGATATAGAGTAGATAGATTAGAACTTAGATTAGATATATAGATCAGAGCATAAAAGATAGATAAGAATAGATTAGATAATAGATAGATTGAAGATAGTTGGAATATGTTTACATAGCAGACACAGTAAAGAATATGAAAAAAAGCATTGTATACGTTACAAAACTCTTGTAAGAGGCACAATGGTATCTCCCTGTTTCTAACCCTTCTTGTTGTCACAGCAGACACACACAACCATCATTAGTTATTCCTCTTTAAAACTGTGACTGTTTCATTTGTTGGAAGTTCAGGTTAAGGTTCATATTTTCATTCCACTTCGTAATAGCCCTCAAACACAAGAATCCAGAAACTTTATCAAAAGAGGAAAAAATTGACTTTTGAAAAAATAAAAGGCATTTATTATCCTTATTATATATAGATATAATATATATTTAATATATTATACTTATATATATATATAATATATAAATATATATATATATATATTATATATATTTATTTTTATTACTATAATATTATATATATAAATTTTTATTATATATTATATGTTAATATATATATATATACTATATATATATATGTAATATGCTCTTAAATGATCATAAAAGTGATTTTTTTTTCTAAATTTTGAAAATATTGTTAAAAAGATTTTCAGAAAATTTTTTCTTTTTTCTTTTACTTTTTTTTCTTTTTTCTTTTTTTTCTCTTTTTCCTTTTTTTCTATTTTTCCTTTTTTTCTTTTTTATCTTTTTTCTTTTTTTTTATTGTCCTTTTTTTTCTTTTTCTTTTTCCTTTTTTCCTTTTTTTTCTTTTTTCTTTTCTTTTTTCTTTTCCTTTCTTTTTTTCTTTTTTCTTTTTCTTTTTTTTTATTTTTCTTTTTTCCTTTTTTTCTTTATCTTTCTTTTCTTCTATTTCTTTTTCTTTTTCTCTTTTTTCTCTTTTTATCTTTTTTTCTTTTTTCTTTTTTCTTCTTCCTTCTTCTTCTTTTTCGTCTCTCTTTTCATTCCAACGATAATTATAATATATACTATTATTATATATTATATATAATATATATATATATATATTATATATTATATATATCATATAATATATATAATATTATTAATATATATATATATTATATATATATATATATTATATATATATACTAGAATATTATATATCATAAAATATATATATATATATATTCATTTATATCTATAAATATATATATATAAATATATATATATATATATATATATATATATATATATATATATATATATATATATATATATATATAGTATATAAATATATATATATATATATATATATATATATAGTGCGTGTGCAATATTTATGCTTGAACAATGCCAAGAATTAAAATTTAATGATTGTTTTCTTTTGGCATAAACAACCAAGCAATTTTATTAATTATTTTAACAAATAATAATAAAAAGCTGAATTACATCATTCAAATATTATTAATTATTATTATTATTATTATTATTATTATTATTATTATTATTATTATTATTATTATTATTATTATTATTATTATTATTATTATTATTATTTATTATTTTATTATTTGTATTATTATTTTAATTATATATTATTATTATTATATTATTATTATATTATTATTATATTATTATTATTATTATTACTTATTATTATATTATAGATAGATAATAGATAGATAGCATAGATAGATAGATAGATAGATAGAATAGATAGATAGATAGAAATAGATAGCATAAGATAGATAGACTTAAGATAGATAGATAGATAGATTAGATAGATGTATTATTATTCATTATTATTATTATTATCATTATTATTATTATCTTATTATAGTATTATTATTATTAAATATTATTAATTATTTTATTATTTATTATTTTATTGATGTATTTTTCCTCAGTATTTACTATTTTCTCTCGCGCAGTTGTCTGTCTAATTTAAGACAAGTAATTTTGTTTTTTAAAGTATATTCT
>JABUQX010026753.1:32500-35584 GCA_015478945.1 Trachelipus rathkii | reverse complement strand
TATATAATAAATATAATATATATATATATATATATTATATATATATATATATATATATATATATATATATATATATCATATATATTATATAATTATATATTTTATAATATTATAAAACAGAGAAGAGAGAGAGAGAAGGAGAGGAGAGAGAGAGAGAGAGGAGAGAGAGAAGAGAGAGAGACGAGAGAAGAGAGAAGATTCCTGTTCATAATGCGAGAAAACCTGTACAAAACTAGTATAATACAATCCAAATTGTTTTGCTATATATGCGGGAATTACATTCAATCACAGGCAACGCATTTTACACCATGGATGAAGTCGCTAATGAACATTACTTCAGCTGGCAAAGTGAGTGACCAGAATAAAATGTGAGCCTCCATGTATTTGTTGTAAACTGTGTCAGTCTTTCTCAATGGATGGACGAAGGGTTCACGCCATATACCTTTTGTCATTCCTATGATTTGGAGAGAAACCAAAGATCACACTTCTGATTGCTACTTTTGCATGACCGATATTGGTGGCATAACATCAAAATCCAGCGCACTGTAAAATATCCTAATTTTCAATCTGCTATGAGACCAGTGCCTCATTTAAATTTGTTCTGCAAGTGAACCAGATTTGTTGAGTCAATGAGATCTGAATGATCTTGTGCGTGATTTACACTTGTCAAAAAAGGAAGCTGAACTCCTTGGTTCAAGGTTAAAGGGATGGATCTCCAAAACGAGACTAAAGTTTGTTTTTATCCGTGACAGGATTGTTAAATTTGAAAAGGCTTTTTTCTCTTAAGAAGTGACATAGTGTATTGTAATGACTGTAATATTTCTGTTAATGTAGGAATTTATGCAACCCCATATAACAAGCATGAGTGGCGCTTGTTTATGGACGCTTAAAAAGTAAGTTTGAATAACAGTTTTTACTTCACAATTGCATATGTATTATCCCCTCTGGTTCCATCGATAGCCTACAAGAAGGAAAACATGATTACTATTGAAGCTTCTGTTGCAAAAAAAAATATTAAGTATGAGGTCGTTTGCCCACTTCTACTTTGGAAATGGAGCTGGGTTATTCAAAATTTTCTTGCTTTGTTTGTGAGTGGACAGTCTGGATAGATGAAAATCATTATCCAGAAGAGAGTGTGGCCACAACGATCTCTTACTCCAAGAGAGAGAAAAGTATCATCAATCTTCCCCTTGTTGACTCTCATAAAATTTATTTGACTTCCTTTGCACATTAAGCTAGGATTAATGAAAAATTTCGTCAAAGGTATAGATAGAACTGGCAATGGATTCACATATTTAAGAACTAAATTTCCAAGAATAAGTGACGCTAAAATCAAGGAAGGTATTTTTATTGGGACACAGATTAGGGGGCTGGTGAACGACCAATAGTTTCTTGAGGAAGATCTTAATGTTGAAAAAACTGCACGACTGTCATTTAAGAAAGTTTGTGGGGCCTTTTTGGGGAACCACAGAGCAGAGAACTATTCTGACATTGTGAAAGAGCTACTGACATCATACAAGACCTTTGGATGCAATATGAGCCTAAAAATACACTTCCTCGACTCTCACTTGGACTTCTTCCCTGAAAATCTTGGGGCAGTCAGTGACGAACACGGCGAGAGGTTTCACCAGGACATTCTGAGCTTTGAAACCCAGTACCAAGGAAAGGTGAACACTTCTATGTTGGCTGATTACTGTTGGTCACGAAAAAGGGACTTACCAGAAGACAAAAACCGTTAAAAATCATATGCCTCTACATTTTAAAAGTGAGTTTTAATATAAAATTAGCTCGATTTGTAATTTATTTAATACATTTATTTAAAAATTTAAATATGCTATCCTAGAAACACTATGAGTGACAGAAAAAAAACTAAAAATATAGTTGAAATCAATGAAAAAAAAAGTTATATAAAATTCACCTATTTCAGTTTGTGGAACAAAATTTTTTTTAAATTTTGCTGACCAGTGTAATCAGTTGATGGAAGGCGAAATTATCGAATGGTATCCGGGAGGTACCATGAACACTACGGAAAGATGAGGAGGACACTCTAGTATCGCTGTCAGTGGTTTCATTGCGAGTTACCCATATGTGAGAGAGTGGGTACAACAGAATGAATTCATTTTTTGCGAGAGTGGAGCAGCTGCAGAAAATGTTGAACATCAGCAGATACCATTGTGTTTTAAAGCAGGGGGCTTTGAGCACCTGGTGGTCACTGAGCGAATCTGAAAAATGACGGTAATTGTGGAGCTAGGAGTATTATAAAAGCCGATTTTTGAGTCATAATCGATGTTTCGATAGACTTCCATATTAAAAAAATTACTTTTTTTATTTTTTTTTATGTTACGATTCGGCTTAGGACCCCATAAGTTCAGGTTATCATCGATTTTGCTAAGTATACACATTAAATCTTGTCAGTTTAACAAATTTTATCATAACCTTAACGAGTTTTGGGACCTAAACCGAAAGCATTAGATATGGCATAACTTGATCATCTCTGGAATGCAAGTAACGACGTCATTGAATCCGAGAACAAATAATAATACACTTAGGACAGTGCCTTAAGTGGTGTGAAAGTGGCGTGAAAGAGCTGCTGAGTATCGGACCTGGATGGATCTGTCTGACAGAAGGAATCGGATAAAGGGAGAAAGCTACCCTCGGAAAAGAGAGAATAAAGTTTTTTAAAGTTAAATAATGACACGAAGAACATCACGCAGGTTGAAACCTCCCAGATGTCATGGTTCAGTCTCAACAAAGGGTTCGAGGTCGTACGATTTTTGCATGTCAGAACTGGAAGCTTGAAAAAGCATTGCGAATTTTTCCTCCAGAACAAAGAGAAGGTGGCCTGCAACCATTTTGTCTATTAATTTGCAAGAATAACAGGTCAGCCTTTTGGTTGTCCGCAAACTTTGGATCTTTCCCAAGTCTGGGAATAGGGACTACTAAAGCTGCTGTCCACAGAGATGGAAAAGAGGATTCAATCCAGATCTGTTATAAAGATCCATCAAGAACGATAATGTAGGAAGGTTGAATGCGGGACTGTGCATATGTAAGAGATGCATGTCTTGGACCAGAGGCACCGTCTTT
>JABUQX010026753.1:27500-30000 GCA_015478945.1 Trachelipus rathkii | reverse complement strand
CTTGTTCCAGTTGACTCACCTTCTAACAGTGACTTCCACTCGCGAACTTCCCCACATCACTTACAATAACCACTTACTACTTTATCTACATCTTACTGTCAAACCCCTACCGTTTTGCACACACTCCTTTTCCAATCCTATCAAACTCTCTTCAAACTCACCACACAAAACCAAATCATCCACATACAATAAGCAGGGCACCCTCAACTCTCTTCCATTCTATATTTTTCTAACATCTTCCCCTACCAAACACACACCTCTAACTATTTCATAACCCCATCCATATACAAATCAAATAACCTAAATGACCAAGGAGACATAACATATCCTTGCCTCACTCCGCTTTCAATATTAAACCAATCACATTCGAATCCATTTATTCTTACACACGCTTCACTATCTTCATACAAACTTATGTCTCCATTCAGAAAACCTACCACCAACACTATATAGCACTAACACCTGCCACAGAGCTTCAATATTAATCTTGGCATACGCCTGTTGCAAATCATAATAAAACAAAAAATACAATTTAATCAGTTCTCTCTCGTTTTCTCAGTCATTGGTTTCAAAGTAAAAATTTGATCCACACATCCTCAACCACTTCTAAATGCACCTTGTTCTTCACCAATCAGTCCTTCACTCACTCAATGTACTCTTTCAACCAAAGCACCAGCATATATCTTCCCTACAACACCTAATAAACTTAACCTTATAGTCTACAGTTTCCTGTGACCTATTACCCTTAATAGAGTACATTTTTTGCTCTCTCCAATCTCTATGGAATTAAGAGCTCCATAGCGCTTTAATTACATGCAACTCTTCAAATCCATCCAATCATTATCTCTCCTCCTTTTATGAGCCATTTCAACCAGTAATTTTCTATGCGGGCAAATCTACATTCTTTCAACTTCTCCCCCTACCATTACTCATTCCCCTACTAATTACCCATATTCCCCAAGATACCAGTTCTTACTGGCACCTTCAAACTCAACGACATTCACTAGTCCACTCATCATATGCCGAATGTTATGGCGATTTCGACGTGTTCCTTCGTACACTCTTTCTTACATCCATTTCAATAGTTACGAAAGTACAATCCCTATTCATTATTTATGCATTTATTCCTCCTTACTCTCATTTTATAACTATTCTTATTGCGTTGTCTTTAAATTAAAGGCCACTGTTCATACTCTCCTCAAGTTGATAGACTACCAAAAGGTTCATTTATTAGATTCTTTTATCTGTGTAGATGACATTTTTAGTCTCCTTTTCTACCTTCCCTTATAGTTCCAAACATTCTTTCTCTTGAGCCGTCACCATTTGCCATTCATGCATTGCAACTACGCCTCTTTTTTACTTTTACAGCCTTTGCATCACCTCTTTCTTTCCCAACATTCACTGTGAGAGATTCTTACTTCTATTTTAGCCAACAGTTCCGCATACTCTCTTGTACTGCTACATTAGGCTACCAACTTTTTATCAATATAGTTCACTTCATCTTGTTCAAATTCAATTGATTTCATTTTGCAAAGCGCTGTTCAAATACTTTTGCCTTATTACCTTGTTCACTGTAACTGGCTCACTCTTAATCCTTTCCCACTTCCTTGCCTTACCTCTTTCCTCTCCAATCCAGCAACCCATGTCATTGCCTAGTTACCCTACACACCATAGCCCAATGGAGGTACTTCTTCGCTACTCTATCTTCTTACTCTATTCTCAATCTTGGTATCTATAGACCTCACTGAAATGATGAATTTGGGCTTAATAGACTGATTTTTGAAGTTTAATCATGATCGGTGGGTCAATTTCTGATGAGTTTCATTCGAATTTTTCATGACCAGTACCTCCAGATTGAAGTGTATAGTCAACTTTCTGAGAGAATCTTGATTGGTTTAGCTTTCACGACCGATAGTGGATATTGAATAGTTTTCTGAAATAATTCGCTGTAGATAGAGTGAGACATACCTAAATCAGCTTGGCTCTCTCGAACTTTAGTTTTTTTCGGGGAGGGGACGGTCCATCTTTCAAATATCAAAGAAATTTTATCGAACTCCACAAAGTTTAGATTAATAATAAAAGATTCTTTAAAGCTATCCCTGATTTAAAATGACAAAGGGAGCCGTTTTTTATGAAAACTCCTGAATAAAAATAAATAATTAGACAAAACTACGTTTGATAGTATATATTCTAAAAGCTCTGTTCCTGTCTTGCCGAAGGTACAATTGGCGTCAATGCCAATTCACCGATCAGAGAGTAATACAGATAGATATTCTGCTACAAGGCGTGACTTATATTGCGCAGCTTGTCATAATATCAAAGAGTTAGATTGATTACTAAGAGCTTAAATTAAACCAATCAAATAATGTAAAATTCTTTTTATTAATGAGTATATAAATGAACAGCCGCAATCCGGGGGAGGATTAAGACCGACTGTACATAAATGTAATGCATCTATTCGACCCATTTTAGCAACCTACAATACCCACAACTACAAATT
>JABUQX010026753.1:0-12500 GCA_015478945.1 Trachelipus rathkii | reverse complement strand
ATAGGCATGTATGATTTTTGATTTGCATTGTCATTTTTTGAAGGCATGTTTGTTTTTTGATTTGGTTTTTCAGTTTTTGTAGGCATATATGATTTTTGATTTGGTTTGTCATTTTTTGAGGCTTGTATGATTTTTGATTTGGTTTGTCATTTTTTGTAGGCATGTATGATTTTTGATTTGGTTTGTCATTTTTGTAGGCATGTATGATTTTGATTTGGTTTGTCATTTTTTGTAGGCATGTATGATTTTTGATTTGGTTTGTCATTTTTTGTAGACATCTATGATTTTTGATTTGGTTTGTCATTTTTTGTAGGCATGTATATGATTTTGATTTGGTTTGTCATTTTTTGTAAGCATGTATGATTTTTGATTTGGTTTGTCATTTTTTGTAGGCATGTATGATTTTTGATTTGGTTTGTCATTTTTTGTGGGCATGTATGATTTTTGATTTGGTTTGTCATTTTTTGTAGGCATGTATGATTTTTGATTTGGTTTGTCATTTTTTGTAAGCATGTATGATTTTTGATTTGATTTGTCATTTTTTGTAGGCATGTATGATTTTTGATTTGGTTTGTCATTTTTTGTAGGCATGTATGATTTTTGATTTGGTTTGTCATTTTTTGTAGGCATGTATGATTTTTTATTTGGTTTGTCATTTTTTGTAGGCATGTATGATTTTTGATTTGGTTTGTCATTTTTTGTAGGCATGTATGATTTTTGATTTGGTTTGTCATTTTTTGGAGGCAGTATGATTTTTGATTTGGTTTGTCATTTTTTTAGGCATGTATGATTTTTGATTTGGTTTGTCATTTTTTGTAAGCATGTATGATTTTTGATTTGGTTTGTCATTTTTTGTACGCATTGTATGATTTTATTTGGTTTGTCATTTTTTGTAGGCATGTATGATTTTTGATTTGGTTTGTCATTTTTTGTAGGCATGTATGATTTTTGATTTGGTTTGTAATTTTTTGTAGCCATTATGATTTTTGATTTGGTTTGTCATTTTTTGTAGGCATGTATGATTTTTGATTTGGTTTGTCATTTTTTGTATTCATGTATAATTTTTGATTTGGTTTGATATTTTTTGTAGGCATGTATGATTTTTAATTTGGTTTGTCATTTTTTTAGGCATGGTTATGATTTCTTGATTTCGTTGTTCATTTTTATAAGGGGCATGTATAATTTTGATTTTGGCTTGTCATTTTTTGAAGGCATGTAGATTTTTGATTTCGTTTGTCATTTTTTGTAGGCACGATATTTTGATTGGTTTGTCATTTTTTGTAGGCATGTATGATTTTTGATTTGGTTTGTCATTTTTTGTAGGCATGTATGATTTTTGATTTGGTTTGTCATTTTTTGTAGGCATGTATGATTTTTGATTTGGTTTGTCATTTTTTGTAGGCATGTATTGATTTTGATTGGTTTTGTCCATTTTTTTGTAGGGCATGTATGATTTTTTGATTTGGTTGTCATTTTTTGTAGAGCTGGTATTGATTATTTTGATTTATGGTTTGTCATTTTTTTGTAAGCATCATATGATTTTTAATGTGGATTGTCATTTTTTGTAGGAAGTTTGATTTTTGATTTGGTTTGTCATTTTTTGTAGGCAATGTATGATTTTTTATTTGGTTTGTCATTTTTGTAGGCATGTAATGATTTTGATTTGGTTTGTCATTTTTTGTAGGCATGTATGATTTTTGATTTGGTTTGTTCATTTTTTGGTAGGCATATGTGATTTTTTGAAATTTGGTTTGTCATTTTTTGTAGCCAAGTATGATTTTTATTTGGTTTGTCATTTTTTGTAGGCATGTATGATTTTTAATTTTGGTTTGTCATTGTTTTGTAGGCATAAATGATTTTTTGAGTTTAGGTTTGTTATTTTTTGTAAGCATGTCATGATTTTTGATTTGGTTAGTCATTTTTGTATGTAGGCATGTATGATTTTTGATTTGGTTTGTCATTTTTTGTAGGGATGTATGATTTTTGATTTGGTTTTCATTTTTTTGTAGGCATGTAAGGTTTTTGATTTGATTTGTTCTTTTTGTAATTCATGTTATCATTTTTGGCATTTCACTTGTCTTTATCAATAAGCATTTATGATATTTTGATTTGATTTTCTGTCTTTTTTGTAGGAATGTATGATTTTGATTTGGTTTGTCATTTTTTGTAGGCATGTATGATTTTTGAATTGGTTTGTCATTTTTTGTAGGCAAGTATGATTTTTGAATTGGTTTGTCATTTTTTGTAGGCATGTATGATTTTTGATTTGGTTTGTCATTTTTTGTAGGCATGTATGATTTTTGATTTGGTTTGTCATTTTTTGTAGGCATGTATGATTTTTGATTTGATTTGTCATTTTTTGGTAGGCATGTATGATTTTTGATTTGGTTTGTCATTTTTTGTAGGCATGTATGATTTTTGATTTTTTGTAGGCATGTATGATTTTTAATTTGGTTTGTCATTTTTTGTATTCATGTAATGATTTTTAGATTTGGTTCACATTTTTTTGTAGGCATGTATGATTTTGATTTGGTTTGTGTCATTTTATTGTAGCATGTATGATTTTTTGATTCGGTTTTGTCATTTTTTGTTAGGCATGTATTGATTTTGATTTTGGTTTGTCATTTTTTGTATTGGCATTTGATGTATTTTGAAATGGTTTGTCATTTTTTGTAGGCATGTTATGATTTTTGATTGGTTTGTTCATTTTTCGTACGGCATGTTATGATTTTGATTTTGGTTTTTCTTTATTTGTGTCATTGTATGAATTAGTTGATTTGGTTTGTCATTTTTTGTTAGGCATGTATGATTTTTGATTTGGTTTGTCATCTTTTGTAGGCATTGATGATTTTTGATTTGGTTTGTCATAATTTGTATTCATGTATGATTTTTTATTTGGTTAGTCATTTTTTGTACGCTGTAATGATTTTTTATTTGCGTTGTCATTATTTGTATTCATGGTATGATTTTTGATTTGGTGTCATTTTTTGTAGGCATTGTATGAGTTTTTGATTTGGTTTTGTCTTTTTTTGTAGGGAAACTTCCTGGTACCTGGATTTCCTTTATAAATCTTTAAGGTACAATATTTTGTTTGGTTTGTCATTTTTTTATAGGCATGTATGATTTTTGATTTGTTTTTTTATTTCTGTATTCATGTATGATTTTTGATTTGGTTTGTCATTTTTTGTAGGCATGTATGATTTTTGATTTGGTTTGTCATTTTTTGTAGGCATGTATGATTTTTTGATTTGGTTTGTCATTTTTTGAGGGCATGTATGAATTTTGATTTGGTTTGTCATTTTTTGTAGGCATGCAGTATTTTTGATTTCGTTTGTCATTTTTTTGTAGGCATGTATGATTTTTTTAATTTGGTTTGTCATTTTTTGTAGGCATGTATGATTTTTGAATTGGTTTGTCATTTCTTGTAAGCATATAATTTTTTTGAATTGGTTTGTCATTTTTTGTACGCATGAATGATTATTGAATTGGTTTGTCTTTTTTGTAGGCATGTATGATTTTTGATTTGGGTTTGTATTTTTTTGGTAGGCATGTATGATTTTTGATTTGGTCTTGTCATTTTTTGTAGGCATGTATGATTTTGATTTTGTTTGTCATTTTTTGTAGGTAGGCATGGTATGATTTTTGATTTGGTTTGTCATTTTTTTGTTAGGGGCATGTATGATTTTGATTTAATTGTCATTTTTGTAGGCATGTATGATTTTTGATTTGGTCTATCATTTTTTGTAGGCATGTATGATTTATTTGATTTGGTTTGTCATTTTTTGTAGGCATGTATTGATTTTTGAAATTTGGTATGGTCATTTTTTGTAAGCATGTATGATTTTTGATTTGGTTTGTCATTTTTAAAGAAAGATATTTTATTTTATATTAGAAAAGGCTAATTTTTTTGTAGGCATGTATGATTTTTGATTGGGTTTGTCATTTTTTGTACGATGTATGAATTTTTGACTTTGGTTTGTCATTTTTTGTAGGCATGTATGATTTTTGATTTGGTTTGTCATTTTTTTGTAGGCTTGTATGATTTTTGATTTGGTTTTTCATTTTTTGTAGGCATGTAGGATTTTTGGATTATGGTTTTTTTGGTTTCCATTTTTTGTAGCATGTTATGATTGATTGGTTTGTCATTTTTTGAGGCATTGTATGATTTTTGATTTATTTGTCTTTTTTGTAGCATGGAATGATTTTTTGATTTGGTCTATATTTTTTTTAGGCATGTTGATTTTTGATTTTGGTTGTCATTTGAGGATGTATGATTTTTGATTTGTTGTCATTTTTTGGTAGGCATTGTATTGATTTTTGATTTGTTTTGTCATTTTTTGTAGGCATGTATGATTTTAGATTTGGTTTGGTATTTTTTTAGGCATGTTTGATTTTGATTTAGCTTGTCATTTTGTTGAAGGCATGGTATGATTTTTTGATTTGGTCTTTCATTTTTTTTAAGGCAATGTATGATTATTTGATTTGGTTTGTCATTTTTTGTTTACACGTATGATTTTTGAATTGGTTTTTCATTTTTTGTAGGCATGTATGATTTTGATTTGGTTTGTCATTTTTTGTAGGCAGTATGATTTTTATTTTGGTTTTGTCATTTTTTTAAGGCATTGTATATGAGTTTTTGCATTTGGGTTTTGTATTTTTTGTAGGCATGTATATGATTTTTGATTTGTTGTCATATTTTGTACGCATGTATGATTTTTGACTTGGTTTGTCATTTTTTGTAGCATGTTTGATTTTTGATTTGGTTTGTCATTTTTTTTGTAGGCTTGGTATGATTTTTGATTTGTTTTGTCATTTTTTGTAGGCATGTTATGATTTTTGATTTGGTTTGTCATTTTTGTAGGCATGTATGATTTTTGATTTGGTTTGTCATTTTTTGTACGCATGTATGATTTTGACTTGGTTTGTCATTTTTGTAGGCATGTATATGAGTTTTTTGATTTGGTTTGTCATTTTTTTGGTAGGCTGTATATGATTTCTTGATTTGGTTTTGTCATTTTTTTTGTACGCCATGTATGATTTTTGATTGGTTTGTCATTTTTTAGTAGGCATGTATGATTTTGATTTGGTTGTCATTTTTTGTAGGCATGTATTGATTTTTTGATTTTATTTGGCTTGTCATTTTTTGTAGGCATGTATGATTTTTGATTTTGGTTTTGTCATTTTTTGTAGGCATGTATATGATTTTGAATAGGTTTGTCATTTTTTGTAGGCATGTATATGATTTTTGATTTGGTTTTGTCATTTTTTGTACGCATGTATGATTTTTGACTTGGTTTGTCATTTTTTGTAGGCCATGTATGATTTTTGATTATTGGGTTTTGTCCATTTTTTGTAGGCTATGTATAGATTTTTGATTGGTCTTTTCAATTTTTGCTAGGCATGTATGAATTTTTTGATTGTTTGTCATTTTTGTAGCATGTATGATTTGACCTTTGGTTTGTCATTTTTTGATAGGCATGTATGATTTTGATTTGGTTTTGTCCTTTTTTGTAGGCATGTATGATTTTTGATATTTGGTCTATCATTTTTTTACGGCATGTATTGATTTTTGATTTGGCTTTTGCTCATTTTTTTGTAGGCATGCTATGAATTTTTTGATTTGGTTTGTCATTTTTGTAGGCACATGTATGAATTTTGATTTGGTATTGTCATTTTTTATAGGCATGTATATGATTTTTTGATTTGGTTTGTAATTTTTTGTAGGGCATTATTATGATTTTTTTGATTTGGTTTGATCATTTATTTGTACGCATGGTATAGATTTTTGACTTGGTTGTCATTTTTTGTAGGCATGTATATTTTTGATTTGGATTTGTCATTTTTTTGTAGGCTGTATGATTTTTGAATTGGTTTTTCATTTTTTGTAGGCATGTAGGGATTTTTGATTTGGTTTGTCATTTTTTTGTAGGCATGTATGATTTTGATTGGTTTGCCTTTATTTGTAGGCATGTATGATTTTTGATTTAGCTTCTGTCATTTTTGTAGGCAATGAATGTTTTTTGATTGGTCTATCATTTTTTTAGGCTATGTATTGATTGTTGATTTGGGTTTGTTCCATTTTTGTAGGCATGTATGATTTTTTGACTTTGGCCTTTGTCAATTTTTTGTTCTATAGGCATGTATGATTTTTGAATTTGTTTGTCATTTTTTGTAGGATGTATGATTTCTATATTCTTCGGTTTGTCCATTTTTTTTTAGTTGTTTGATTTTTACGATTTAGCTTGTCATTTTTTGAAGGCATGTATGATTTTTGATTTGGTTTGTCATTTTTTGTAGGCATGTATGATTTTTGATTTGGTTTGTCATTTTTGTAGGCATGTATGATTTTTGATTTGGTTTGTCATTTTTTTTAGGCATGTTTGATTTTTGATTTAGCTTGTCATTTTTTGAAGGCATGTATGATTTTTGATTTGGTTTGTCATTTTTTAAGAGGCATGTATATGATTTTTGATTTGGTTTGTAATTTTTTGTAGGCATGAATATGATTTTAGATTTGGTTTGTCATTTTTTGTACGCATGTATGATTTTTGACTTGGTTTGTCATTTTTTGTAGGCATGTATGATTTTGATTTGGTTTGCATTTTTTTATGTAGGCTTGTATGATTTTTAAATTGGTTGACTTTTTTTAGTAGGCAAGTATGATCTTCTTTATTTTGGTTTGTCATTATTTTGAAGGCATGTATGATTTTTGATTTGGTTTGTCATTTTTAGTAGGCATGTATGATTTTTGATTTAATTTGACATTTTTTGTAGGCATGCATATGATTTTTGATTTGGTTTGTCATTTTTTGTACGCATGTTTGATTTTTGACTTGGTTTATCATTTTTTGTAGGCATGCATGATTTTTGATTTGGTTTGTCATTTTTTGTAGGCATGTATGATTTTTGATTTTTGTCGTCATCTGTTTGAGGCATGTATCGACTTTTTGATTTTGGCATTTGTCAATTTTTTTCAGCGTGTATGGAATTTTTTGATTTGGTTTGTCATTTTTTGTAGGCGTGTATGATTTTTGTTTTAGTTTGTCATTTTTTTAGGTATGTATGATTTTAGATTTGGTTTGTCATTTTTTGTAGGCATGTATATGATTTTTGATTTGCTTTGTCATTTTTTGTAGGCATGTATATGATTTTTGATTTGGTTTGTCATTTTTGTACACATGTATGTTTTTGACTTAGTTTGTCCATTTTTTGTAGGGCATGTATTGATTTGATTGTTGTGGTTTAGTCATTTTTTTGTAGGCATGTATGAATTTTTGATTTTGGATCTTGTCATTTTTGTAGAGCATGTTATGATTTTATGATTTGGTTTGATCATTTGTAGGCCTGTATGATTTTGATTTGGTTTTGTCATTTTTTTTGTAGCATGTATGATTTTTGATTTGGTATGTCATTTTTTGTAGGCATGATGATTTTTGTGATTTGGTTCTATTCATTTTTTGTAGGCATGGGTTATGATTTTTTGATTTGGCTTGTCATTTTTTTAGGCATGTATGATTTTTTATTTGGTTTGTTATTTTTTGAAGACATGTATGATTTTTGATTTGATTTGTCATTTTTTGTAGGCATGTATTATTTTTCATTTGGTTTGTTATTTTTTGTAGGCATGTATGATTTTTGATTTGGTTTGTCATTTTTTGTAGGCATTTATGATTTTTGATTTGGTTTGTCATTTTTTGTAGGCATGTATGATTTTTGATTTGGTTTGTCATTTTTTATAGGCATGTATGATTTTTGATTTGGTTTGTCATTTTTTGTAGGCATGTATGATTTTTGATTTAATTTGTCATTTTTTGTAGGCATGTATAATTTTTGATTTGGTTTGTCATTTTCTGTAGGCATGTATGATTTTAAATTTGGTTTGTCATTTTTTTAGGCATGTTTGATTTTTGATTTAGCTTGTCATTTTTTGAAGGCATGTATGATTTTTGATTTGGTCTGTCATTTTTTGTAGGCATGTATGATTTTTGATTTAGTTTGTCATTTTTTGTAGGCATGTATGATTTTTGATTTGGTTTGTCATTTTTTGTAGGCATGTATGATTTTTGAATTGGTTTGTCATTTTTTGGTAATAAGGCAGTATTGATTTTTTGATTTAAATTTGACATTTTTTGTTGGCATGCATTCATGATTTTGAATTTGGTTTGTTCATTTTTATGTACGCATGTTTTGATTTTATGACTTGGTTTATCATTTTTTGTAGGGCATGATCATGAATTATTTGATTTTGAGATTTAGTCATATATTTATAGATAGATGTAGATTTTTGATTGGTCTGTCATTTTTCGTAGGCATGTATGATTTTTGATTTGGTTTGTCATTTTTTGTAGGCATGTATGATTTTCATTTGGTTTGTCATTTTTTGTAGGCATGTATTATTTTTGATTTAATTTGTCATTTTTTGTAGGCATATATGATTTTTGATTTGGTCTATCATTTTTTGTAGGCATGTATGATTTTGATGGGTTTGTCATTTTTTGTACGCATGTATGATTTTTGATTTTGGTCTGTCATTTTTTGTAGGCATGTATATGATTTTTGATTTGGTTTGTCATGTTTTTATGTCAGCATTGTATATGGTTTTGATTTGGATTTGTCATTTTTTGTAGAACAATGTATGATTTTTTTGATTTATTTGTCATTTTTTGAGGACCATTGTATGATTTTGATTTGGGTCTATCATTTTTTGTAGGCATGTATGATTTTTGATTTGGTTTGTAATTTTTTGTAGGCATGTATGATTTTTGATTTGGTTTGTCATTTTTTGTAGGCATGTATGATTCTCTCTCGCATTTTGGTTTGTCATTTTTGTACAGACATGTAATGAAATTATTGAAACAATTGGAAATTTTATCAATATATATTTATGAATAAGAACATGTAATGATTATATTTGATTTTGGTTTAGTCATTTTTGTAAGTACATATATGATTTTTTGAGTTTGTCTGTCATTTTTTGTGGAATGATATGATTTTTGATTTTGGTTTGTCATTTTTTGTAGGCATGTAGATTTTTGATTTTAGGTTTGTCCATTTTTTTAGGCATGTATTTTTTTTGATTTGGTTTGTCATTTTTTGTAGGCATGGGGATATGTTTTAAACTATGGTTTGTTCATTTTTTGTAAGGGGCATATATGATAGTTGAACTATTGGTTTGTCATTTTTGTAGGCATGTATGATTTTTGATTTGGTCTGTAATTTTTTGTAGGCATGTATGATTTTTTATTTGGTTTGTTCATTTTTGTAGCATTGTAAATTGATTTTTGATTTGGTTTGACATTTTTTGTAGGAATGTATGATTTTTGATTTAATTTGTCATTTTTTGTAGGCATGTATGATTTTTGATTTGGTCTATCATTTTTTGTAGGCATGTATGATTTTTGATTTGGTTTGTCATTTTTTTGTAGGCTTGTATGATTTTTGATTTGGTTTTTCATTTTTTGTAGGCATGTAGGATTTTTGATTTGGTTTGTTATTTTGTACGCATGTATGATTTTTGAATTGATTTGTCATTTTTTGTAAAGGCAGTTGTATGATTTATTGAATTTTGTTTTTATTTTTTGTAGGCATGTATGATTTTTGATTTGGTCTGTCATTTTTTGTAGGCATGTATGATTTTTGATTTGGTTTGTCATTTTTTGTAGGCATGTATGATTTTGATTTGGTTTGTCATTTTTTGTAGGCATGTATGATTTTTGATTTAATTTGTCATTTTTTGTAGGCATGTATGATTTTTGATTTGGTCTATCATTTTTTGTAGGCATGTATGATTTTGATTGTTTGTTCAATTTTTTTGTAGGCATGTATGATTTTTGATTTGGTTGGTCATTTTTTGTAGGCGTGTATGATTTTTGATTTGGTTTGTCATTTTTTGTAGGCGTGTATGATTTTTGATTTGGTTTGTAATTTTTTGTAGATATGTATGATTTTAGATTTGGTTTGTCATTTTTTGTAGGCATGTATGATTTTTGATTTGGTTTGTCATTTTTTGTAGGCATGTATATGATTTTTGATTTGGTTTGTCATTTTTTGTAGGCATGTATATGATTTTTGATTTGGTTTGTCATTTTTTGTACGCATGTATGATTTTTGACTTGGTTTGTCATTTTTTGTAGGCATGTATGATTTTTGATTTGGTTTGTCATTTTTTGTAGGCATGTATGATTTTTGATTTGGTCTGTCATTTTTTTTATAAGCTTGTATGATTTTTGATTTGGTTTGGTCATTTTTGTAGGCATGTCATGATTTTTGATTTGGTGTCATTTTTTGTTAGGTGTATGAATTTTTGATTTAATTTGTTCATTTTTTGTAGGATGTATATTTTGATTTGTTTTGTCATCATTTTTGTAGGCATGTATGATTTTTGATTTGGTTTGTCATTTTTTGTAGGCATGTATGATTTTTGATTTGGTTTGTCATTTTTTGTAGGCATGTATGATTTTTGATTTGGTTTGTCATTTTTTGTACGCATGTATGATTTTGATTTGGTTTGTCATTTTTTGTAGGCATGTATGATTTTGATTTGGTTTGTCTTTTTTTGTAGGCATATATGATTTTTGATTTGGTTTGTCATTTTTTGTAGGCGTGTATGATTTTTGATTTGGTTTGTCATTTTTTGTAGGCGTGTATGATTTTTGATTTGGTTTGTAATTTTTTGTAGATATGTATGAATTTAGATTTGTTATGTCATTTTTTGTAAGTATGTATTTTGAGTTGGTTTGTCATTTTTTGTTAGGCATGTATATGTCTTTTGAATTGGTTGTCATTTTTTTGTAGGACATGTATAATGATTTTTTTTATTGCGTTTGTTCATTTTTTGTACCATGTATTGATTTTTGACTTGGTTTGTCATTTTTTGTAGGCATTGTATGATTTTTGATTTGGTTTGTCATTTTTTTGTAGCATGTATGATTTTTGTTTGGTTTGTTTCATATTTTGTAGGCAGTATATGATTTTTGAATTTGGTTTGTCATTTTGTACGCATGTATGATTTTTGAATTGGTTTGTCATTTTTTGTAGGCATGTATGATTTTGATTTGGTTTGTCATTTTTTGTAGGCATGTATGATTTTTGATTTAGTTTGTCATTTTTTGTAGGCATGTATGATTTTTGATTTGGTTTGTCATTTTTTGTAGGCATGTATATGATTTTTGATTTGGTTTGTCATTTTTTGTAGGCATGTATATGATTTTTGATTTGGTTTGTCATTTTTTGTACGCATGTATGATTTTTGACTTTGGTTATGTCATATTTTTGTAGGCATGTAATGATTTTTTGATTTTGGTTTGTCATTTTGTTTGCGTAGGTATGTATTGATTTTAGATTTGGATTTGTCATTATTTGTAAGGCATAGTATTATGATTTATTATTGGTTTGTTATTTTTGTAGGCAGTGTATATGATTTTTGATTTGGTTTGTCTCATTTTTTGTCGCAATGTATGATTTTTGACTTGGATTTGTCATCTTTTTTAGGCATGTTATGATTTTTGATTTTGGAGTTTGTCATTTTTGTAGGCATGATATGATTTGATTTGGTCTGTCATTATTTTGTAGGGCCTGTATGATTATTGAATTTGATTTTGTCATATTTTTGTAGGCCATGTAATGATTTTTTGATTTAATTTGTCATGTTTATATGTAGGCATGTATGATTTTTGATTTTGGTCTATCATTTTTTGTAGGCATGTATGAATTTTGATTTGTTGTCAATTTTTTGTAGGCATGTATGATTTTTTATTTGGTTTGTTATTTTTTGAATAAAATATTTTTGATTTTTGATTTGATTTGATCAATTTTGATAGAGCATGTTATGATTTTGATTGGTCTGATTCATTTTTTGTAGGCAGTAATGGATTTTAGATTTGGTTTGTCATTTTTTGTAGGCATGTATGATTTTGATTATGGTTTGTCATTTTTTGTAGCATGTATGATTTTAGATTATAATTTTGATCAGTTTTTATGTAGTTCTGTAATGATTTTTGATCTGGTCTATAATTTTTTGTTAAGGCATGAATGATTTTGATTGGTTTGTCTTTTTTTTGTAGGCAAGTATGATTTTTGATTTGGTTTGTCATTTTTTTGTAGGCATGTATATGATTTTTTGATTTGGTTTGTCATTTTTGTAGGATGTATGATTATTGATTTGAGTTGTCATTTTTATGTAGGCGTGTTATGATTTTTTGATTTTGTTTGTACATTTTTTGTAGGCGGTAATGGAATTTTGATTTGGTTTATGTCAATTTTTTGTAGATATGTATGATTTTAGATTTGGTTTGTCATTTTTTGGAGGCATGTAATGATTTTGATTTGGTTTGTCATTTTTTAAAGCATTATATGGATTTTTATTTGGTTTGTAATTTTTTGTAGGCATGTATATGATTTTTGATTGGTTGTCATTTTTTGTTACGCTATGTATGATTTTTGACTTGGCACCTTGTCATCTTTTGTAGGTATGTATGATTTTTGATTTGGTCTATCATTTT
>JABUQX010026752.1:0-54043 GCA_015478945.1 Trachelipus rathkii | reverse complement strand
TCGAGGTTGTCCACTCGAATTATGATATAATAGAATTCTTAGATTTTATATCTAAATACATTATATTATACTATATTTAACATTTCTTGATTTCCTCCTCAACAATCCTTATGGTAATTCAGCTCAATCATTTTGACTGAATTGATATTTACTTTCAGATTCACGTTAATACTTCGACTTCGACATCTGTCTTTATCAAATTTCTGTATCTAAAAAAATACAATTTAAAAGATATTATTTTAAAAAATAATTCATCCCTGAGAATTTGCTAGAAGTTTTTCTACTAATTAAAAAAAAATGTTAAAAATTAATTGATATTTTTTAGATTTTACAAAAAGTTAATAGGGAGTCTATGTTATTCTATCATTATAGTCTTCCTCCTTATATTATTTAAAATTTTTTTAAATCTAAAATCCTAAAAATTATTTTATTCATTATTGTTCTCAAGTTTTTAACGTGAATAACATTATATTGCTATTTGTAAAATTAAACATCTGATTTGTAAATTAAAAGAGACTTAAATTTACTTAATAGTTAATATTATATTCTATTATTTTATATAATATTATATTTATATATCTATATATCTTTTATATTATATATTTATCTCTTATATTATTATATTAGTATATATATTATATTATTATTATTAATTATAATTAATTAATATATATATATAATATATAAATTATATATAGATTAATTACCTATTTTGTATATATCATTAACAACTACATCTTTAATTATATTATATATATATATTTTATCATTTACAGATTTATATATCATAAAAAATCATCCTAATTTATTTATATATTTTATATTTTATTATATATTAAATTATATATTATATATATAATAATTATTTATTATATATATATAATATATTAATATTAATAATTAATATATTAATATTATTAATATATTTAATATTATTATTATTTTATATATAATATATTTATATATATATATATATATATATATGATATAATATTTAAATATATAATATTAATATATATATTATATATATTATTATTTATATTTCTTATATTAATAATATATATTATATTCTGAGATAGGGGAAAGATACCAATGACGTAAGAAAGTGGTAGCCATATAAGAGGGAGTAACCTATGAGGCAAATAAGTATTAGGGTAGGTAAGGAACGAAAAAAACGACCACCCTACCTAATAGGTGGCTGGACAAGAGTGTAAAGGTAAGGCTAATAATAAGAGGAAAAACCGGTTTAGTGAAGAAGGGTACTTAGAAAATAGAACTGTAATCCTAAACTAAATGGCCCTTATAATTGGTATGAGTGAGTAGCGAAAAATGTAATATGTCAGATGAAGATACCTAGAAAAAGAAGAGTAAAGAAGAAGCTATCACCAAGAGAGCATAGTGCGAGAAGAATATAGTATGTAAAGATGGGACGGCTAAGAAATAGTGAGAGAAGATTTTTGACTGGGCCTAAACCATATCGACGATTAAAGATGAGAAAGTTAGTTAGCAACTAATTATAGTGAGATATACAGCAAGAGAGTTATTAGGTGATGTAAAATTGTAGATACTAATCATACAAACAGGAGATATGGATCAGGAGCAATTTTGTTGACATAGTCATATAAATGTATGATAATTAGAACTGTGGTGAGGTGAGGAAGGGGGATAGAAGAGATGTATTTAAGAGGGGTGTGAGGAAAGGATGAGTGAATTGGAGGAGTATACTAATGGAATGAATTTGAGATTGTGACACTCTGAAAGGATAGAAGTAATTGGTAAAAGTAATAACGCACTGGGTAGAAGATTGAGGTATACATAGAATTGATAAAAGATAGGGAGGTAGAGAAAATTGTATAAGTAAGATTTTAGAATGTTTAACTAGGTATGTTAGGTAAACGAGTAAGATGGAAAGTTTCCAGAAGGCATGGGAAATAGTCAATTATTAATGATGCCTAAATATATATACTATGATAAAAAGGAGACACAGTAAGAGACCTAGTAAAACTATACGGGTATATAACTATATATCGTGTCACTTATGTTTAAAATAGTCAAATTGGTAAAAAACATATGAGAGAGTTTGTAAGAATAAAGGTTGAGATATTAAGTTAGTATATAGAGCCAAGGCTGGGGGTAAAGATAGCATGACACGTGAGTTATATAAAGTGAGACAAGTAAACAGAACTCACGATTCATTGTTCGCTCTGATAAATTAACGATTGAATATAAAGGTTATTGATAGTGAATTCATAAGATAACTAGAAGCATTAATAATGCTTCCAATAAAATAATTTAGATAGAATAATTTAAACTAAGCTGATTATATATAATTTATTTGAGCTCCTAGTTTACACTCTAAATCGATAATATAATATATTATGCAAATTAAGAAAGGTAAAGTGAGAGGTAGTCATCTGATAGAAAGTTTGTACTCAAGAAATAGTATACATAGTTAAAAATAAGTAGTAACAGAATTTGAGAATAGGAATTTAAAGGTTTACGAGGTTAGAACAGGTGTGTTTAATATTATCTCAAGAGAGCGTGTTGTCACCTATAATATAATAAAATTTTGTTTGTAATTATTATTAATCTGTGAATGTTAATAGTCGATATCGAAGAATATTACGTGAAATATTTGGTCGCTATTTATTGAGTGATACTGAGATGAACTTTATGGCGTTTGTAAATACGAAAAGAAGGTGATGTAATACAGGTATTTTCTAGAGTATAATTTAGTTAGAAATAGTTTTGCCAAAAACAGCTGAAGATAAGACGGCCGGCTTTGAGAATAAAATATACACATAACAGAAAAATACGGAGAATGGTGGTATCAGTATAGAATAGATGAAGAAGGAATAAGTATTGAGAATCAAGTAATAGTGATGATCAGGGATCCAAAAATCGGATTAGGTGGGAAAAAATATGTGAGAAAGTATTTTCGTGGAGTGGAGTATTTGGTAAGTAGAAGGGAGGAAATTCAATGAAGATTTCACATAATAGTGATATATATAGCTGTATTAGAGTGAGAGCGTATAAGAGTACAATGAGTTCCATTACAGATAATAGATGTGACAATAGTGTGGAGGTGAAAAGGGAGATATTTGAATAAAGTTTATATAATTATATAGTAAAAATTAGTTGAGACTAAAATATAAATAGAATGGTAAGAACTTAGTATTTATAGACGCATGGAAGAAATAATCGAAAAACTACAAAAGAAGGGATGTAGATACGTCGTCGGAGATGTAAGTGGGTTTGTTTTATTCAAGGGGCTGTAAAGTATCTATGGGGTTGTATAACGAACTATAGTAATAAGTGAAACAAGACGAGAAAAATATATTGTAAAGTGAAAAGAAGAAAGTATGTAACGATGTCATTAAGTCAAGTTGTAATCGGTGTATATTATAATGGTTAAGGTAAAGAATTAGGATTTTAGTTCTCAATTGAGGGAGTGTTTTAGATTTGGGGAAGCATCTTTTGGAGAATGATATGATAAATTAGAAAAACAATACGTCATAGGGGCAAGAAATTGGAGAAGGACAGTGTAAGTGCCGGCGGTGGACAGAGTCGCCAGATAGCACAAGACAGCAGCTGCATGTGTAAGAGCGTAGGAAGTAGTATTCAAGAAAATAACGAAACGTGACGCGGCTGAGCAGATGAGCGGTGATAATCACGATCTTACTGAGCGACGGGGCACTCGCATAGTGTATACTATGGCACAGGAGTGCACGGACGTATAAGTCTTCTATCATGGAAACATGAAGGAGGCGATCTTATAGTTGATCTTTGGAAGACTGAAAAGTGACAATATTCAGCTAGCATGTGATAGATCAAACTTGCTTGTACAGGAGTAAATTGCTCACATTTGTCTAAATAGGAGGGAATTGAGTGTTGATTAATAAATTAAATAATGATAACTATAATAAAAATTACGGCGGGATCAGAGTCAAATTATACTAATTGTGAGATTTTACAGATGAAGAAGGCGTGGATATATGATCAACCAATTATAATACGTTCATTCCTCTTATTTGGTAAATGCTAGTTTTTATTTTATTTTCATTCAATAAAACTTTCTCCAAAGAATGTACGAAAATCATTACATGTACGTGACCCGTAAATTTATTTCCATTCATCAAAATTAGTGATAGCAAAATATATAAATTTATAAAAAAAAATTGATTTTTAATTAATAACAAATATAATTGATTCATTCCTAGGAATCAGGAACAACTTATGCTATATATCCTACACATTGCATATTGAGTATAGACCCTATGCGTTAGCAATATAAAATTGCTTCTTCGTCACACAAGTGTGTCAGACAAAACTTTTTATAGAACAAAGCATCACGTACATAAAACATATCCATCGGAGACTTTGGCGTATTTCTAGGATTTAGCTATCTACGCTTACCTATCCCTACATTATATTTACCTTATTCGTAACATTCACTAGCCTCTCCGCCTGTATCCCGCCATTACCCGCCCAGTCCCATTTTGCTCACCACTACGGTCCACACTGAATCTATTATAATAATATTATATATAATACTATATTATATTTAATTTAGCTTATTATATATAATGATATTATATATAATATATATATATATATATACTATATTATATATATATATTAATATATATATATCTAATCTTTCGAAATTAATTCTATATATTATTATATTACTAATAATATTATATATATTTTTATATATATAATATATATATATTATATAATATATATCATATATATCTTATATGTATGCATATATCCCGTGAGGTCAACTGACAATTCCATCACTCTATACAATACCTCTTGCGCATATAAATAGCTATTATCTTTTCAAGATGGCTAATGCTCATTCTCATATTTTCCTCATACAGATTATTGACACTCCTGGTTTTCCCTCTACTCAGTGCTCTAAAATACTACCCTGCCAGCGTTTATTGGTCCTCCGTATTATCAAAATCGATAAAATGTTAATAAATTTTTATGTAAACTTATGTATCTAAATGTCCCGTCTGAGAAATACATTGTAACAGAAAACTATACTAACACTTTACCTAAAGTAATCCTTCAGCTCTTCCTTCATTATATGACTTTATACCTCTAAAACTCACATAAAAAAATCAATAACACATATTGTTTGTCTAACTATACATCGTATGCACTCTCATCTCTAGCTATAATCTAAAGTTCTTTCTTTAAATAAGGGGCCAAAAGTTGTGCACAATACTCGTCAGGTAGGAATTAGCCTACTATAGTATTATATACGAGTTTCAGGGATGATTCAAATATCTCTATACATACAAGTTATACTATACTATAGTTAACCCTATATCTATTATATTTATATATATTTTACTTATTATAATTATATTCTTTGGTTATCTGTAACAACATTGCGATTCTTATTTAATAATGGCTCAGAGCATCTTAATTCGATTATATTCTTACTTCAAAACACTGATTTGCTATATATCTTTTCAATTTACTGTCTTAATACACACTAAATCTTTTATCTATGGTCCTCATACTAAGAACTAAATACCAATCCTCACCATTCACTCAATCGTAAGTTATAAAACTTTTATTATTTGATAAGAATTCTGGTGAAGAACCTACAACTTTTAATAACTGATTAAAAATATATTCACATTTTTGCCACTTTATCTGGCCCAGCCAAAAAAGTTATATTATCAAAGTAAAAACATTTAAATCTTTATCTATAACTTCTTTACTACATCAATTATCCATAAACTGAGGTGAGTAACTTTAGGTTATTTAAATTACTCAAAACTTAGAAATCCATTGCATTTAAGTATTCCACCTGAGTTACTTAAAAATTATTTATATATATATATACGTGAAACAATAGTATAGGCCTCATACTCTGGAAACCGTGGACACACCTCTTCATATTTCTATGATGATTATTGCTATATATTTATAATGATTTATTGTCTAACTAATGCTTTTCTATTCCACACCATCTTTAATCTACCATTAAGTTAATACCTACTTCACAATTACGCTATATCTATTGTGCAAAATTAATATTCTTCATCAGCTTTGTGGGGAACCTCTATAATAAACATTATATTTTATAAATATATAATATTATATATTATTATATATATTATATTATATTATTATATATATATTATATTATATATATATATATAATTATATATTAATATACTATATATATATCAATATTAATATACTTAAATAATATATTATATATATTTATATATATATATATATAAATTATATATATTATAATTTATATTAAATATATATATAATATATTAATATAGTTCTAATATATAATATATATATATTATATATTAATATATATAATATATATTATAATTATACTATATAATATATAATATAATTATATATTATAATACTATATATATAATATATTATTTATATAATATAATATAATATTAATACTATTAAATATATAAGACAGATGAATAGAAGATGAGAAAAGAGAAGTAAGTAGAGAAAGATAGATAAGAGAGTAAGAGAGAGTGAGAATAGGAGTAAGAGAGAGACGAGATAGAATATTATATGAGCTACCAGTAGGTTATTTATATTTTAAAAGAATAATAACGTATTGACTAATTTAAAATATTCATACAGCTCAGAATATTAGATATACGAGTAAAAAAAAACAGAGATAAATAATTACACAAATCTTATCGATAATAAGATAAATTTAATTAGATCTAAATATTATATAGGTTTAGAATAATTTATAAGACCAATGATAATAATATAATATTATAATAATAATAATTATACATAATATATTATTAATATTAATTATTAATATAATACAATATAATTAATATAATATTAATTATAAATAATTCTAATTCGCTAATATGAGAATAGAAATATATTTTGGATTATGCGTAATAAAAGTTGATTATATTAAAAATATATATAATTAAAAAATTTCATAAATTTTAGAGTGATATATTAATGCGAACTTTCTATGAAAATAAATTACAGTGATATTAATAGGAATTAGAAGTGCTGATGAAATATTATGAGTATATTGGTGTTAGAAGTTAATAAGGATTTAATAAGTGTATTAAAGCAACAAAATAAAGGAGATTGCTATCTGAAGATACGAGATATTGACATAATTATGAAATAAATTAAATAAGATTAAGTTCAAATTTATTTATATATTTGTATTCTGATTGATAATTCACATTATTAGTCAACCTTCATATTTTATTAAAAATATGACTTAAATCAATAAATATTAAATCAATCTATATAATAATACTAATAATAGATAAATTATTATAATTAATAATAATAACATATAAATTAACTATTAACTATAATAATATAATACCTTCTTTTTGAAAGTGTATAATAATATAAATTAATAATAATACATATAATATACTAATAATATCAATAAAATAGTAATAATATATAAGATATATACAATAATATATAAAGAATATAATAATAATTAAATATTAATATAATTAATTAATTAATACTATAATATATAATATTAATATATAATTATTATATATATACTATAATAAATTACTAATAATAATAAATGCTACCATGCAACATCAGCTGGCGGCCTTTTGGGCGTAATGCAGAGTCGGTCGATAATCAACATCCACGCTACTTTGCGGTTAGTGAAGTCCCAAAAAATTATAATAATAGATAAGAGTAACATGCATAATTATATATAGTCCTGTGAGTTTATAAAATTGAGATTATAACGAAATTTACTTTAAACGAGAACGGGCTATGACTTACCTACTATAACCTATTTAAATCCTCGATTGCCAAAATGTATTATTATGAGTTATAAATGTAACCTATAACTCATAAGTTAACTTATATATATATGAGTATATATATACCATATAATATTGTATGATACTCAAAAATAATCAGTTTGAGGAATATGATTTCTCAAAAATTATTATAATATCAATATTTATTGTTAAGTAGAATTTTGGTGAGAGATTTGTTGTTTTATCTATTTGAACTAATATATAATATATACAAAGAAATGATTTAATTTAGAAGGCTAGCTTTAAGATGCCGTCATCAATTTCCTACCCTCGATTCCTTTTTTCATAACTATGCTAGCGTTGAGTGGATAATTGATTGTGAAAGACTGTGATTCTCACTTGCTTTCCTGCCAGAGGCCCTACTTTTTTATCCCATGTTGCATCACCAGTGTCTCAAAGTTAATGTCTCAAAAAATTTTGTTTATTTCAAACGATTCTCTGAGGCTTAAGGCACCACATGTATGATTTTGGCCGCGCTGATATGATTATCGGCTATGCAGTTCAGATTTTATGTTGTTTTTTTAACAATTATATTCCCGCCGCTGTTAAATTGCACATTTAGCAAGGGAGAGATTACGAGTATATATAAATATTATTATCATTATCAATTCTCTTTACTTCACATATAATTTTAACTACAGTTCAATAGTTTATATTATGCTAAACTTTTCGGAGCATCAGACCTTCTTGTCTAGAGATCTACTCTGAATATTATTTAGTTCTCGTATGAATAATATGCATGCTATATAATATTTATTTGACTCAAGAACCAGGAGTCTTATTAAGAGAGGAGACGTTAATTCGATAGACTCTTCCTCTCGTCGTAATTGGTAGCAAATGGGCTCCGGTGCCTGTACCAAGCATTCAGCTTCCGGTGTCTCTCTTATATTACTTGGCGGTTCTCTAACTCATATGGAGTGATTAACCTCTGTGTGAGAGTTATATATACACTTCTATGTCATGACATTGGAGGATTCATGACACATCTCTATTATTATTTATATTTACTTTATTACTGATTTGCTGTGTTAACTGTGTTGTAATATTAAATTATTGAGTTCCTAGTTATCGAGTCATTTAATACAATATCGCTCAAGCTAAGCAATAACTTGAACGCCGTATTCCCCATGCAGTGTAAAAGCTTTTACTATTAAATAAGTAGATTTGACTAAAAGTTCTTTTTCCGGCAGTACGTTCCGCACCTGCCTGTGTTGAGCGACTCCACCCTCCGCATTGAATTCGAAAAACATGTTTCTATTATCAATTGTGTTCCAATATTGCGGGAACCATTCTCCATGTCCGTACTCTATACAATAACATTGTCGTTAAATGAACACATCACTCACCCGAATATATATATACCCAAATCTACGCTTACTATTTTGACCCAACCTCAATAATTATAACGAGAGCATCGTCGAATTAGTTATTTGGGTAGCACATCTGTAACGTATAAGAATGAACCACAGCTCAAAGTTTTGTTATTAGTTTAGAATGATCTATAATATTTTTCTATTTATAGCCAGAGCATAACTCGGAAAGGGGCATTAGTAATCTATGATGGTATTTAAATTATAATACAGTTTATCATTAACAAATAAATAATTCTGGCTGCGTTACAATATTTAAATAATTTATCCTTATCTTTAATTAATAATATATATAAATAATATAATATAATTATATAAATAATAATTTTATAAATAATTAAAATTAATATATAATTATAATTATAAATTATAATATAATAACTAAATATAATACACTAAACAAATATCAACTTACCAATTAAACATAATATATAACAATAAACAATATAAACAATTAAGCAATAATAATAATGAGTCAAAAAATAACTAAAACCATAATAATAATTAATAATAATAAATAATAATTATATATAAATAATAATATAAATAATAATTAATAATAATAAATTAATTAATTATAATATTAATAATTATAATTATAAAATAATAATAATAATATATTAATATATAAATAATAATAATAATATAATATAATAATTATAATATTAAATAATAATAATATAATAATAATATATAACTAATTAAAGTAATTATAATATTTAATAATAATTAATAATAATAATATATAATAATAATAATTTATTAAATTAACATGTATATAATATAATAATATAATTAAATTATAATATTATATAATTATGATATAAATATAATATAATAATAATATTGATATTAAATAATAAATAATAATAATAGTAATAAAATTAAATTAAATAATAATAATAATAATTATATAATTAAATAATAATTATATAATATATATTATATAGTATATAATAATAAATAAATTAAATAATAAATGAGAATAATATTCAGATAATCACAAACTAAATATATAATAATAATAATATTATATATATAATAAAAAAATATATAATTATAATTATAAATTTAGCAAATAAATTAATGTTAAACCCAAAAAGAATAAAAATTATATACAATATTTTTATGCTTATATATTATTATTAATAATTATTAATAATGGTTTATAGAAGAATATAATTTTATAATAATTATGATATAAAATGTTTATTTATTATTAAATTTTATTTAATATACTAACTATAATAATTAATAATTAAATAATAAATTGTTTAATAATACAATTAAAATCATTAAATATATAAAAATAAATATAATATTAAAATAAACTCATTAAATAATAATATATAATATAATAATCTAATAATAATATATAAATTAATAATAATAATAATTATTATATTATATAATATATAAATTAATAATAATTAATAATATAATATATAAGTATGTAAATAAAGCTAAATAGCCAAAAGATATAAGATAAATTTTGGTTATTCATTTTTACTTTATACAGATAATTATTATTGATTGAAAACTTATTGCATTTGGTTATTGTGTCAAAAACTAAGATATTTTAAATACTAATAGTAAAATAAATATTTAATCAGGTAGTAAATATGTAACTATTTAACCAAAAAAACTTTTCCTTATTAAACTGCAACAAAAAATATAGCAGTGATTTAGATATCTGATGCCCCAAATGTTAATACTAATATTAATAATCAAGTGCAAATAATAATAACTAATCATATAATCAATTAATAATAATTAATATAAAATATTAATATTAAAATAATAATAATAATAATAAATGATAATAATATATATATATAATTAAATTAAGATAATTAATATAATATCAAATATTATAATTATTATAATAATAAATAATAATATATTAATAATCAATATAATACAATCATTAATATTATATAATTAATATTAATAATAATTAATATTAATAATCATTTATAATTAATAATAATAATAATTAAATTAAATTATATTTTATTCACGTTCTAAAGTAATAATAATAATAATATATCCTTACTTTATTTTCACAGTCAGCAATAATTAAAATAAAATATATATTAAATATATAAATGTATATATATATAATCAATATATTAATATAATTATATAATAATAAATTATATAATTAAAATATTAATAAATATAATTAAAATATAATAATACTAATAAATAATATAATAATACAATATTAAAATATATAAATATATTATAAATTAATAATAATTAAGATACAATATAAAATATTAAATATAATAATAATATAATTATATAATATTAATTAATATATATAATAATAATAATATATAAATCAATTATAATTAATAATATAATAATAATATTATATATATTATTAAATAATAATATAAATTATATATATAATATTAATATTATAGTTAAATAATATAATAATTATATTAGTTAATTGCACACAATAATCAAGAATTTAATAGAACACACGATAGCAGTCCAAACTAGATAATATAATTATATATAATTATATATATATAGATTAAATTAAATATTAATAATATATAATATAAATAATATATATATAATATAATGATATAGTGTGAAACTTATAAGCACATTTCGAGTTGGAATGTATTAATACAAAAAGAGAAGAGCGATATAGTAAAAGAGATAAGAACTTGAGGAACGAAGAAATAAAAGTACTTACAACACTACTAGAGTAGTTATTCTTATATTTATGTGTAATGAAGAGATTGTGAGAATCACAATTAAGTTTAAAAACTTTTTAAGAGTCTGTAATATGAAGATAAGACAAATAAGAAATATTTATAAAATGCAAAATTTTTATAAAATTTAAATATATGCATTAATAATTTAAAAATCTATCATAAATTTTAATTGATAAGATAACAAATTTATTATATTCTTGAGTTCTTTTGACAAAAATAAATGATTAAAATAAATGAATATGTATAGCAACAAAATTATATTGATTGTATTATTACTTGGAAATTAAAAAAAAAATAAACTTATAAACTATAAATTAAGTGGATAAATTATAAGATTAAAAACAAGCAGAATCACCTATGAAATGGTTACTTATTAGAAGATATAGGTGATATATTATTTGAAGCTAACAGTAGATATATAAGATGAAATTTTTTCGAACAGTTCAGGTGTACAAGGGTTATAGCTACTATATACGCGGCCCTATAATATGTATTTTTTTTGCTTGTGAAATAAAACTCTTAGGACCGAGCATCGTGAAAAACTTATTTAGCGTCCATGGATAACAACGTATCTTTACTGGAGAGCCTACGCTGTGTGAGTGAGTTACTAGTGGCAATTTAAATGTTAATTTATATGTGTATCACTCGTAATTATGTGTTATATACAAATATTGCTTTAGTGTTTACAGTTTAGAAAGGGTGTATAAAACACACACACTTACAGAAGATAGTTTATAAAAAATTGGAATGGAATATAGAGCAGAGATAACAAAATTAATCACGGAAATTTGAGGGTTTCAACAAATGTTTGAAAAGATTATTTCATATAGAGTGCACTAAGCCAGAGAAGAATCAGAGTAACAAGAGTTTTTGAAGTAGGGACGAAGAGGAAAAACAATGTAGATGTTAGGTATTAAACTGAAAAGGCGCGAACATATGGATCAATGAAATTCTAGAAGTAGATGTGGTGGATGAAAAAATACGTGTTAGAATATATAAATGAGGATTATATAAATTAATGGTACTTATTAAAGATATATTTCTATATTTTCATATATTTATTTATTGTGTATAAATTAAATAATAAAAACACTTTATCAATATTAACCTAATAATAATAATAATTTTACCATTAATATTAAAATAAATATCACTCAAACACCTTATAACTTGGATTAAAATCATTACTAATGTAAATAACTCTATTAACCCATTATCACATCTAATGAATAAATAATATAATAAATATTTATTATAATCGTAGGATTACGAGGTAGTAATGTCCTCAGTAAAATATCTATACTGAGTGTTAAGCATTTGAAATGCGTAACTTTACCCAGCAATATATCATTTATATATCTTTGTATTTAGGTTATTAAAAAGTCTAATAAGAGATTTAATCCTTATTCAGCATATATATTATAACATGCACGTCCTTATAATAATATAACCTAAATGTACTTCGAGTATACTCTCTGTTCAAGAATTCAGACCACGAGTAGCTAATTATATAAAGGTAAGTGATAATTGTCAGTATAATTACGTGTACGCTATTTTTCTCAATGATTTATTCCCTATTATAATGATCCTTTTGTTTGATATCTGATAGTTCACTAATGTTCAACACTTTTCTTCCGATAGAGAGAATGGATTGTTGTACGTATTCATATGAGCCATCTATTATTTAAAAAACAGGCATTTATAATATGCCTAATTACTACTATTTCCTTAATTTTTCTCAGAAAGAACAACACGAGTAATATAATCGAAGATAGACTTATTATTAGTATCATGTATTAGATGTAAGAACGATAAAATTGTTATATATAACTATATATGGACTTTCATTCACTTGCATTGACAGCTGGATTAAATGATAATTTTTTAAGTATTGAGTTCTAAATGATAAAATTATAATCTTTAAAATCTAAAATATGATTAACGTTTCTCATACGCTTCTTGATTCCTTTTATCACCTCAAGTATAAGCGATATAATATACCTCGGAGATTATTGCATATGAAGATTAGTTATTAATTTTCAATTTTTTGCTCAATAATTACATGTGTAAATTGAGGTATATTTTGCAAATGTAAGACATTATTTATCTACTCATTTGATCTAGGGAGTAGAGTGAGTGTATATACATTATACCAGCCCGCTATCTAACTCATTAATGTTTTTCAACTCTTATTTTGGGAATGAGTAATGAATCCTTGATAGTTTTAATCATGCATCTGATTTCTGGTAATTGCGTGTTAACACTGGGACTGGGAGTCTCATTAATATCAATTTCAAAGTTAATAGATTTGGACCCTGTAGTTATAATCAGTACTACGATCTTACATTATTGATTTGTTGTTGTGATTTAAGTCGTTAATAAGTGACATTTATTTAAAATTAAGTAATATATATATTTACTTATTATTTAAAATATATATGTTTTATTTTTAAGCACATTTATATATATTTTTTCTATTATAGCTTATGATTAGAAGCATCTTAAATATTCTAATATTTTCACTAATTGCCAGTGATGAGATTTGATTTTTATGAAATAAATAGAGTTGGAAATGTGAAAAATGAAGAAGTAATCATTTATTTATTCTTGTGAACTATTTGTCAAGCTTTCCTAGAAAAATAATTCTGCACTTCACCTTCTTTTTCTTTTTTGGTTTTCCGCCTTCTTAATCTGTTTCTAATGTTTTTCTAATGTTTAGTGATTCTGTTCTAATTGTTTGTTGTGTTGTTTGAGGTGTTAGAGTTGATGATTGTTGTTGTTGTTGATTTTGTTATGATTGTTTGTTTGTTTGATTGATATGTTTGATGTTAGTATGTTGTGAGTTGTTTGATTAGTATATGTTGTAATGTTTGCTATTGGTTGTTATTGTTTGTTGTTTGTTGTTGTTTTATTGTTTGTGCTGTTGATTTATTGTTTAGTTGTTTGATAATTGATTGAGTTTGTTTCTGATCTCTATGTATTATTTCTTGATTATATTGATGGTAGCGACGTTGTTAGAGATATTTCTAGTGTTCGCTACCATTTTTTTCACGTAAACATTGATTAATCATAAGTACTTATTATGATATGTTATTATAAATATTATGAACAAATTGTATTATATTATATTATATTAATTTTAATATATAGTGAATAGAATTTTTATTTACAATTAATAAAACTTTTAGCACTTTTTATTATAAATATTAATGATTACCGTTATTATTAATTCGAAGAGGAAAAGATTTTTTACTCATATATTATTATCTATATCGCACATATGGAAACAAAGTCGTGCAACCATAAGCACTGAGAATACACTCATACCGCTCTCTCACAACTAGCCATCCAGAAAATAATAATATAATTAGATGATATTATTAATAAAAGTTATAGAACTTGATCCATATCCAAGGATCTGCAAAAAAAGTATAAAATTTAATAAGAAGTTTAATGTAAAATATTTAATAATATAATAATAATAATACATAATAATAATGTAAAAATATATATAAATTAAATAATAATTATAAGAATAATTAATGTAAACATTTAAAATTATAAACTGGAGTCTATAATAATTAATAATTATATATAATTAATATAATAATAAATACTGTAATTAATAATAAATATAAATTAATATAATTAATATAATAATTATATTAATAATATATAATAACTTAACTAATAATAAATATAATAATATAAAAATAATTACTAATTAATTAATAATATTAATATATAATAATGATTAAATACTATTAAATTAAATTACATATAATAATAATAATTAAAATAAATATAATAATAATCATAATATAATCATAACAAATTTAATATGTAATAGTAATAAGGAATAGGAAAGGTCAATAGAAAAAAATAATTATTTATTATTATTCTTATTATTTATGCTTTAAATATTATTAGTATTAAGTATTATTATTATTTTTTTAAATATTATTATATTTATTATTATTATATTATTATATTATATATTAATTAATAAGGACTTAAAGTTTGAACTTTAAATCATTGTTATATATATATATATATATAGTTATATTGTTATATATATAACTGCCCTAAATTGCAATATATTATATATATATATATATATATATATAATAATATATATATATATATATATATATATATATATATATATATATATATATATATATATATTATATATAATATATATTATATAATATATCTATATATATATATATATATATATAATATATAATATATATATATTAATAATATTAATAATATATAATATTAATATTTTTAATAAATTAATAAATATATAAAAATTATGATAGTAAATTAATAGCGGTCATATAAGTAATATGTACGAATCTATATATATAGTAATATTATATATATATTATAATCTATAGATATTAATATTAATATATATATATTTTTACTTATATATATATATATTATATATTATTATAATATTAGTAATATATATATATAATTATATTATCTATTACTATATTATATAATATTATATTATATCATATATTATATATAACTATATTATATTGATTAATATATATATAATATTATATATATTAATATAATATATATTTATTAATATATATAATATTATTAAATTTAATATATATAATATTAATATATTTTATACTATGATATTATATATTATTTTATACTATGCTAATTCTATATATAATATTAAATTTATCTATATATGTTTGTAGCCTTTGATTTTTAATGTCATTGTTTCTAATAGACGCACATTATTTCTAGTTTCATAATATTAATACTTAACGATAAAATTTAATAAAATAAAAAATTTAAACCTGTAAAATAAAAATTTGGCCTTTTAGTATAAAGTAATTAAAGTAAACCTGAATTCTTTTATGAAATATAGACTTTAAAAACAAGTTAATGGACAAAATATTTTTTACAATTTCTCCCGAAAAATCTATGTAAATTCCAAAGCTTTTAAATGACGTCTAGTTGGAGGTTTTATATGGTTTCAATGTATGACTATTGACTAAAAACATACACTAAACCAAATTTGACCTAGACCTAACAAGGTACTTGAAGGGTAAAATGTATGTAGCTTAAAATAAAAGCTTCAGTTTCTAGTTTCTTTTACTAATATTTTCGAAAACCTTTCTCTACTATTACTCTTCAAAAAATAGAATCCAATTCCTGTCTAAATATGAACGAATTTTCAACTAACTCTCAAATACTAAACTATTTCCAATGTTTTTAGTCCCTTCTAGTGCCGTGATAAAATATGAAAGTGACACAAACCTAAATGAATGTGGAAAAGAATATTTTTCCAATTCCAAAGTTTAACAAGTTCAGAAGTGTAAGTAATATAAGGAAAATATAAAAAATATTACACACCTTGACCAACAAATGTACCAAATATAGTGATGAATTCTTCCTGAAGGATTTTACCCGCACTATCAGTGCAAATATTCTTCATTTTCCTATGCAAGATAAAATATTTATTAGCAAGATTTTGACAAAAGTGAAGCCAACCATTTGGAAGACCTAAAGCAACACAACTATTATTGGCAATTATTGGTCTCATGGGAACATCATGCCTGTGAATTTTAGGGAGACCTTACATGTATGATAAATTGGGGTAATAAGAAATCATTTTACTAAGTAATTGAGGGTATTCTTTCAAAATAGTTTTCAAATTTTTATTAAAATCTTGCTGATGGGATTTCAAAGAATTCTTAGTTAGTTTTGTATATATATTATTATCCAGAAGGACATTCATTTTTTCAATGTATGTACTTTTATCTATAAAAACAATGCTATTGCCTTTATTAGATTTCAGGATTAAAATGTTTTCATCATCTTTTATTTTTTTCTGGGAATCAAGGAACAATTTAAGAAAGTTATTTTACTTATTATAATAATAATAATAATGAAATAATAACAATAATAATAATTCAATTCAGGTTATGAACAAGTGCATTTATAAGTTTTTACACTACATAAATATATCTACTTAAGTAAGAAAACTATCAATTGCTCTGAAAGTGAATTACTGCGGGGGAAACACATTAGTTTCCTTCGAGCTCCCAAAATGGATACAGGCATTGAATTTTAATACCTACAATATTGATAATTGAAAATTTATAGTATCTATTAATTATTCAAATTCAAATTCAATTTTTTTTTTATTCAGGATAGCAAAGATACAATTTATTCATTTAATAACATGGGTGCACATATAGATTTATATTAATTACAATTTCAATATAAAAACAAATCATATTAGCTCGACCAAGTCTTCAAGACGTTCAGAATTTTAAAATAAATACAGATTCATCTCCCGATTTCTTCATAGCACGTAATTTTTTCATTCTTGGAAAAACCTGGTAATCCAATATTGATTCTCCACTTCATTTCAATAATATCGGCCCTTAAACTTTTACTGACTTCCTCCCGAGCATCTTCCTTTACATTTCTGCTTTTATATTTTTTATTCGTTGGGCACCCATATACATATTTCCTGTATTCCTCAAATAATTTAATGCTTCGATCATTATCCCACTTCACTGTTTGAGACATTTTCTATATATGTTTCTACAACAGAAATAAGTTGTGAACATAACTACAAAGTTTGCACAAGAATGGAATACTTAATTCTTTAATGACTTGTTGCCAAGCGTTTCCTATTTTCCTTTGAACTTTACAGCTTCAAATGGAAACAGGGAACAAACGGTAACTTTTTGTCGCTAATCAACAGAAACTTAAAGAAACATTCGGCAAAAAAATCAGTAACAACAAAGAGAAGAAACACAGTGAAAGGGTGGGAGCTGAAAATAAGATTTCAGCATATTGAAACCAGTTCATTGTAGTTGATAGTTGATTATGTGTATTATATATTTATGTAACACATATATAAATATATATATATATATATATATATTATATATATATAATTATATATATATATATGAGAAAAATATATTTAATTTGATACAAATTAATTCAATATATAGATATTTTTCAAACATAAATGAAATATATTATAATATATATATATATATATATATATATATATTAATAATATAATATTATTTGTGTAGCACATTTTATATGTAGCACATTATAAATAAAAAAATACAAATATTTAGTATTAAACATTTCTTACCCATATAATATTAATATATATATTATATAACATATTATATATATATATATATTATAATATACATTATTAATACACTAGAAAAATATATGTTAATTCGATACAAACTCTAACTCTACTCTATAGATATTTTCACACATAATATGAAATATAATTACCATATATATATATATTATTTATATATTATACTATAATATAATATTATAATTAAATAATTTATATATATATATATATATCATATATTATATATTATATTAATATATTTATAATATTATATATATATATATATTAAATATATAATATATTATATTAATATATTATATATATATATATATAACTATATATATAATAAATATATAAAAATTATTATTTATATAATTATATATATATATATTATATATTATATATATATACTATATTCTTATATTACTTATTATTTATATATATAATATATATCATATTAATACTATATATATTAATATATATATATATATTATATATATATATTTTAATATTATATTATATATATTTATTAATATTATTATATATATATATATTAATATTATTATTAATTATACTTGTATCATGTAACTTTAATAGGATTAATATCTATTCATCCATTATCATTCTTACTGCAGAACCGATTATCCTCACCTATATAATTAATTGAACGTATGTTATAAACTCTTTGGTAAGTTAGGTCACTACCTTAACAAAGACCATGTATCTCTAGAATGGAATATAGAGACTTTAAATAATCATCCCAGTAGTATAAACAAAGTAGTATTGTCGGAATGGATCATTATAATAATTAAGATGAAAGAAGTAGTATGTTTTATAAATATTGAAAATAAAAGGTTAGCAAATGTAGCTTTTATTTTATCAAGATGAAAACGATGTTTACTTAATAATACTTATAATATATATATATATAACAATAATATTATATTAAATATAATTAATTTCGAAACAGAATTAAGAAATGTATATGATAACGTATATATATATATTAAGTCGAATAAGACAATTAATGGTATAAATTCGAATGATAATTAATATCATAAAGATGTATATATATTAATAAAATTTTTATGAATAGATAAGTAAATCTCATACAGAGTTATATCAAGCTTTGTTAGTTTATTTAATGAGAAAGAAGTGAGTTTTGAGATAAGAGCTTATAAAAACTGAGATTAAATAGAACTAATAATTTATCTATTATAGCTAGATACTAAATAAGAGCGCAGTATTAATAGTAAAATAACATATTAAATAATATTTTTCAAACTATAAATTCTCAATAATTTCGAGAAATCGAGGGAAAGTTTACTGTATTCGTATTTAGGAATATGAAAATAGGTAAGCTATATCTTTAGAAAGAAAACTGGTTTATATTAGGTTATATGCAATTAATGAAGTTTTTGATAGAGAGTGAGAGAAGAGAGAGAGAGAGAATTGAGAGACAGAGAGAGAGACAGAATCATCGATAGAGTAAGAGGGAGTATCAGTAATGTTATCGATATGAAAGTATTAGATTATCAAAGGGCGGAAGAATGTGAAAGGAAATTTAAGAAAAATAGAGGGAACATATAAAGATGGCAATTGAAGGAAGAAATGAAAAAGAAGAGACATGACCAAACACACAATTCGACTACATTAGAATTAGAGCAAGGAACTCAAAACTTACCAGATTAGAACCAAGATTCTAATGACAGAGACAGTGCTCTATGGTACATAGACAGACAGACAGTCAGAGAAGAGAGAGAGAGAACAGATGAAGAAAGAGAGAGTAAGAGAAAGATCAGAGAGAAGATGAGAGAGAATTTTATTTGTGCCTTAAAATGGATATCGGATATTAAAGGTGTAATACCATTGAAATTCTCGTATTATATTCGATAATAAAATCGATATATATTATGGCAGATTGAAAAACTATTAAGGCAATGAAGAAATTAAGGTAATGAAATATGGGTATTTAGAAAAGATAGAAATAAATATAGAAGGGTAGTACCTACGGTGAGAAGAGATGAAAGAAGAAAGATAATGGAAACGAGCGATACGAGAAATTGCTAAAGAAATTGTGAGGTATGAATGAGAGAGTCATAATAATTATGATGGAATGGATAGAAAGACAGAGGGGTACCTAAATAAAAAGCAGTGGTGGATATGATGAACAAATTGGAGGGAATGATTTAGGCATAAATATTGTTCATAATTGATAAATTAATTATAATATATATATAATACCCTATTTAATAAATAATGATAAATATTATAATTATATTAGAGTAAAAAATTTTCCCTTTAAAATAAATTGAATAGGTGTATGTTAATAAAGAGGTATTTGAAGGATGTATGTAAATCATTTATTGACTATTTAACTACAATACGTGCAGTGAACTACTAAACTAATTTTTACTTAAAATAAGATTATATGTAATTTATATAATGAGTTGTTGAACTCACTCTAAGAAAAATAATACAAAATTGGTCTCGCCAATGTTTGCAATACTACCATATAAGTGATGAATCGAAGATTCTGTACAAAATGTATTTTTCTTCCAAGAAGAATTGTGAATCTATTTGATAATGATGAATATCAAAATTGAATTAACTTGATAATGAAAGCACAATAGAAAACTATTTATATATTGGATGGAAATTAAGGCAATTTAAAAAATTCAACATTGGACACAAAGGAAATTAATTAAATTATATTAAAGAATCACGTACTTAAAAAAATAAACGAGAGAATAATCTCAAAAAATCAACGAGGAATTACTCACTGAAAGTAAATAATTTAATTACTTAATAGCTTTTAGAAATTACCTCCCCTTGAGCAATAATAATTATAGAGTAATTACATATATTTTTAAAGCTATAATTAATTAGATACTTATAAGATAGCTCCGATATGTCTCAGTTCCGGAATACAATAGAGTGAGCATTTAAAATTGCTCACTATAAGAATAGTGAGTGTAAAATCTAGAATAAAAATAGAGAGATAATAGAAAAGAGATAGAGTGAGAAATATAATCTTAGGAGAGCGGTATTTACAAAATCACTAGTGAGTTTAGAGAAATGAAATACGCATTTGCTTATGAGGATTTGTACAGTGACCAAATCAAGTAGGTCATTTGAAGATTACATGAAAAAATCATTAAATTTTAAAATTGATTTGGATTAAATATTTTCGGATTATTTAAATTTGGTAAAATATATTATTATTAAAGATTATATTATTTAATAATTTTATGCCTTCATTATAATTTTTAATGTCTAAAAGCATACACTTTGCTGTATCCTATTCTTTTCTTCATAAATCGAAAAACTTTTATTATTTTGTAAATAATTTATTCATAAATATTATGGAGACAATTAAAGAAATTTGCTACTATTTCATTTAAAATCTATCGCAGCATAGAAGGTGGGCATTCCGCTCTTTAGTTCACCGCTAGTCCGCTAGTACGCTCACGAGTGCGGATATTAAACCAGAATAGGTGCGTAATAGCGGTAGGTGGTAAGTTATCTGTCAGGAAATTAGCGGTACTTGCCGTTAGTCAGGATCAAAAAAGTTTTCCCGTATCTTATTTATGGTCTCAGTCACACTTTATTTATTAAAAAAATGAAAATATAGTATTACTTATTATAATAAATTTTTATTGTTATAATATAAAGAATATTAATATTTTTTTAATTTAATAACTATTATTAATATTAATAGACACACTTTTGTTTTATTTTAATAATTATACTTAACTAATAAATGTTCTAACCTCCTTTTGCAAGGATTATATAATAAATATATAATAAAATTTTAAAATGGATTTTATAGACTGAATGGTATTACCCTTATTTAAACTTTAAATTTATTAAATTATATATACTATATAATTTAATATAACAATTAATGCAATATCTAAATCAATTCTGTGTAATAAATATAAATATATTAATATATAGTAATAGGTTGGACACTTAGCATAAAGTAATCTTTTTATGCAAGTTAATAAAATAATTGCTTAGAAACTACTAAAACCCCTACATACATGTTTCCTAATAATCAAACAAATAAATCTGAGCTGTTAAAAACTTGTTCAACACTCAAATAACTGAGTACAACTGCCTAGGCGACCTTATACGTCTCTTCGAAATTTGATGATACAATAGTATAAGCACAATGATTATAATAACATCCGTTTCTAAGAATAGGCCATGTGATATATAACTTCTTTCCCTATCTCGATCCAATATTTTTTTCTCTCAATCTTTAAGACTATAAATCTTTATAACGTGTGAACATACTATACTATTCAGAAGCACTCACAGCAATTGTTTTAAAAACATTGTTTAATAACAGACTTTTTATCAAAAATTCCTGAATAACATTAGTACAAAAAATTATCAGAAAATATTAGTTATAATCAGTGAACGCTAATACATTAAGGAGAAGGAGAACTTTTTATTTGCCATCGTCATAATATAATATTTCTATTAAGAATTCAAAAAATTGTGAGACGTATACGTAAACATTTGAAAACATTATAATTTTTTTCTCTAATATAGATCACATGTAACATTTTGTTACATCACAGTTTGGATTTTCTTACGTGTAAACTCTCAGCAAATCGATCTGTAAAAATGAAATAATTGTTTTCTCAGTTTCATATCTTTTTGTAAGAATGTTATTGTAATCTATTGAATGAGTAATTGACCCACTATTATATCTTTCTGCAATTGTCCATTCCATAAAAACTGTCTTTTACTATATAGTTTTTTCAAATATCCCATTTGGTAATCCTACGTTTCATTAAGTAGAAATTGTCACTTTGTTGGGAGTAAAATTACGGTGTCTAAGATAAGATATGAATCCTCACTCGTAAAAAAAGTTTTTTAGTACCAGCAATTATAAATCTAACTGTAATGAACTAGAAAATCTATGTTTGAAATGGAATAGTAAAAAATAACTATTATTGTGCTAAGATATACCTTAACTTAAGTGAATGATTTTAATTCTTTCATCATTATCATCACCCCTTTGTCTGATTACAGCGTAATTTGGCCAATATTCATTGTCCTTAACTCGCATGTTATACGAAATTATAATTAGTAATATCAACGTAAAGAATAGATCCATTGTTTCGGTGGTAATGAAAGTATAGTCTGAGATGGTTGGACTTTTTTTTTGCAAGCCTTATGATTTTCTGTGAATCATATAATTCATCATGATTAATTTATCGAGTTGTAACGCATATGAATATGTATGGGGTTTTAAGGGTAAGAGGTTCTAATGATTTAAGTATAATAGATCTAGGTGTTTAATTGCTTCTGATTAAAATGAAATCAGAACTCAAACGTACACTGGAGGATGAAAAATACATATTCTTCTTAAATAGTTCTTGTCTCCTCCCTGTGAGAGATAGCTGAACTTGATCTTGAAACAGGTAAAATTATTGAAAAATGACGTAAATATATAAACCCTTTCTGTCTTCCACCTACGCATACGACTTACGGCCCTGGCTATGCGGAAAATAGATATAACTATACATTCTATCGTATGTCAACTAATCCTATCAGAGAGATCATACGTTAACTCATCGCAATAATTCTCTGTAATTCATCTTCGCTGTTGTTTCTATGTTGAATAGGTGGTATATTCAAGTACTAATCCAAGAAATGGTAAGTAGTGGGACTATACTTTCATCTAATGCACTACGTGGTAGTGTAATCACGTGAGTTCTATTCGTAGGAGGAGACGCTTCACATGGCGTCGGAGATAGGTTCGTTCACAAGGTTTTCTAACTTACTGTAAATCCTCGTGTCGTTTCATTAAAGCGCAACATTATCTAGGACATAAAAGTTGTAACCATTATCAGTATGAGTACCATGAATGCAGCTCCTCAAACTTATTTTATAAACTATATAGTTGATTAACGTTAGCAGCTATGGTTATTATACATCAACATCATGCTTTACACGATTGAACATATTATTTAATATAGAATTTGACACCATGAGTACCTTAAATTTTAATAATGGTACTCTGTGTTTGCTTGTATAGTATCACAAGCATATAGTGCCTGAAATTTTATTTGTCTAATATTATATAATAATCCTCACTTGAACTTATATATTTCTACTTATCACCATACTTAAGTAATTGTGATAATAACTAGTTTCAATATATTGAAGACTTAATAGTATATACCTAGTCAATTGCCTATAACCTTGCATTTTTTAGAAAAGTTTTATTAATTATTATGCCATGTACTATCAACCATTTTTCTAATTACACTACATAAGTTGGCAGGGGTTAGCGAGTATAGCCTAGGAGCTAGGAGTCACCGGAGCCTAGAGTGAGGCAAGATCGTTTATAGGTGTTAGATAGTTAACCGGTTCAAGATGCACTTAAATTCAGTAAAAGAATAAAATTATGATACATGCAATATTGGTCCAGAAGTTTGAAGTAGAAGTTGTAGTCGAAATTGAAATTTAATAAAACCTGAAGCCGGAGCCGGAGCCGGGAGCCGGGCCGGAGCCGAAAGAGACAATCTATGGTATTTTCGGGACCTCTTACTTATTTTATATATTAAATATATATATATTATGTATATTCTCCGTGCATAATTTTAGAAAATTGTAAATTAAATTTATAAGGTTATATATTATTATAAATCTCTTATTACTAATGCAGGTTATATTATATATATAATATATATATATACTATATATTATATAGTTATATATATAACGACTTAGATACTGATATAGCTAATTGCATCGTAAACTTTATGCCAGGAGTCGATGAGTAATCCATGGATTAACTAAGTGTTATGGAAGAAATAAGACCTTCTTTGGGTGGACCATGAGTAGTCACAAATTATTTCAAGGATGAGGAGTGAGGACTATCACTAGTTGTGAACATATATTTTTTGTCAACAATAGTCGAATGACGAGTGATGACCACGTCAAGGTGAAAAAGCATCAACTATCTCATCCATTCAATAAGGACATATATCCCCTTTCCCAGTCATAGGCAGAATTATATAGTTGAACCTGGATTCCTACACAATTCATAAAACTAAACATACTCTCCCTAGATTTGCGGCTGGCTAACGTAAAGGCGAATATTTAGTTATTGTGAGGTATTAGGGGATTTTTTTTGAGGAGCAAATAAGAGGTCAGCCTTAATGCTTTTAATTTTTAAATAGTCAACCTTAAATCTTTTCTGGAAAGGTATATGGATTCTTGTCCTTTGATAACGAACATTTGAGGAGGAAGTGGAAATCTTGAGGTTTTGTAAATATTCAATTTTTTTTTATTCATATATAATATATATTTATATAAATTTATAATGTTTTTTTGCAATGATATATACTATTAAGTATTTAATATTAATAAATCTTTTTGTGAAGTCGCACATTATTTGCGAGAGACGTGCGTACGTGCGGACGTGCGGTAACCGTTGCGGAATTGCGATAGGAGGGGTTTTGATGGGTTTGACTATAGTGCGGAGGTAGCGCCTAGCGTGACTTAACGTATTTTCTAATTGGTGCGGAGGTGGCTATAATGCGGTAACTCACTCTACTCACTATAGATTGAGCGGGGTGGCACCTCTTGACTATAATAGACTAGATAAGGTTGGATTTTAGAATGAACATAATCTATAGAACTTTTACCCTCTCAGTTATAAAGTGAGGGCTTTTCAAACATCTCTATGGAGGATACTGAGGTAGAACCCTCGCTATTTAGTATTTTTATCTTACCCACTAGAGGGTATCAATTTGTAATTTATATTATGTAAGTGAAGTTGAAGTAGAATATTTGTGTGAATACCACTGTATAATAACATAATATAATCAATAGATCAGTTAATAATAATAAATTATAATAATAATATATAATAATAATAATAATAATATAATAATAATCAATAATAATATAATAATAAATATAATAATATATAATAATATATTAATAAATTATAATAATAATAATCATATAATAAATATATAATAATAATAATAATAATATAATAATACTAATATAATAATAATAAAATATAATAAAATAATAATAATAATATAATAATATAATAATAATAATAATATATAATAAAATATAATATATAATAATAATAATAATAATAATATAATAATATAATAATATAATAATATAAATAAATAATATATATATCATAATATAATATATAAATATACTAAAATATAATAATAATAATTAATATAATAATATAATAATAATATATTAAATTAATAATATAATAATAATATAATATATAATAATAATAATAATAATATATAATAATAATATAATAATAATAATAATATAATAATAATCATTAATAATATATATAAATATAATATGATAAAATAATATAATTATATGATATAATAATAAATATAATAATAATAAAATAATAATAATAATAAAAAATTATATATAATAATAAATAAATAATCTATAATATAATAATAATAATATAATAATAATATAAAAATAATAATAATATAATAATAATAATAATAATAATATAAAATAATAATATAATAATAATAATAATAATAATAATCATAATATAATAATAATAATAAATAATATATTAATGCAAAATAATAATAATAAAAATAAATAATAAAAATAATAATAATAATAATAATAATAATAATAATAATAATAATAATAATAATAATAATAATAATAATAATATAATAAATTAATAATAATAATAATAATATAATAAATGAATACAAATAAAAATAATTATAATACATAATAATAAATATATATAATAATAATAATAATAATAATAATAATAATAATAATAAATCATATAATAATAATAATAATAATATAATAATAATAATAATAATAAATAATAATAATTGATGTATGATAATGACAGTAATATGTGATAATGGTAATGTTGATAATAATAATAGTGATAATAATCAAATCAAATCAAATCAAAAATCGTTATTCAACATATAGAAGATACAATCAAAGTCATTAAATAAAGATGACATTATGATTATATTATATTTAAATTTTTTATAAATTTATAACATTAGTTATTGTATAACCATAAATTAATTTCCCTATGTATGTGAAGATGGGTTTACTAATTGCAACAAAGTGTTGTGTTCCCTTTGAAACCCGAAATACATTTAATACTAATTGAGTCTAAAATATTAAACGACCATACACAATATATATAATTAATAATAGATACAAAAAAATAATAATAAAAATGATAAGACATTAACAAAATAATAATAATATAATATAATAATAATAATAATAATAATAAGATAATAAATATCAATTATAAATACTAATCATAATAATAAATATAATAAATAATATAATAATAATAATAATAATAATAATATATAATAATAATAATTAATAATAAATATATAATATTATACACTTTGATAGGTTTAACAAATTATTAATAATATAATAATAATAATAATAATAATATAATAATAATATAATGAATTAATAATATAATAATATATATATATAATAATAATAATAATAATAATAATATATAATAATGCTCATTATATTAAAGTGTTACAATACAAAAAGGATATAATAACAATTCTTTAATAACACTCATAACATTATTAAATAATAAATAGTACTAATGGTATACTATAATAATAATACTAATATAATATATAATAAGTAATAATAATAATAATTATAATAATATAATAATAATAATCAATGATATAATATAATAATAATAATTGCACTAAAGAGAGTTTTAATTTATTATAATAGATACAACCTGCTTACAACAATAAAAATAATCTAATAGTATAATAATAATATGATAATAAATAATAATAATATAATATAATAATAATAATATAATAATATAATAATAAATAATAATATAATTAATATAATAATAATATAATAATAATAATATAATAATAATAATAGATAATAGTGAAATTGGAAAAAATAAAATTAAAATCTTATTATATTAAGTAATATTTTTTTAAATAATGATAATAATATTACCAACCCTTTTTACCCTAATTACCTATTCAAACTGTAATAATAATAATAATAATAATCAATATAATAATAATAATAATAATAATAATAATAATAATAATAATAATAAATAATAATAATAATGATAATAATAATATGAATATGTATATTTACGTTTTTACGTAGGTGCAATCCCTGAGTTAGTTGTTTATTAAATATTTATTTAGATAATAATTTTTTTAGTTTTTTAGCAAAAGGTTTTTTAGAGTTTTCGGTTTTGTTGTTTTTTGGCATCGAGTTTTAAAGTTTAGCTGCTTTTTAGCTGACGCTTTGAGTGGCTTTTTTAGTCTACAGAAGGCGAGGTTTATGTAAGTATTGTTTCTTGGGTTTATTTGATTTGCTACGCGCCTTGCTTGTTTTGAATGAAAATTTGCTAGCTAAGAAGTCAATGCATTGTTATGGATATTTTATGTATCTCTTTCAGGAGTGATAATATTTTAGCTCTTTAAACTGGCATATCTTTAGGTTTTTTGAATAATGGTTGTGTATGGCTGTACAAAGTCTCTTGATCATTGCTAATGAGGCGAATAAACGCTTTGGGTTACAATTACAGGTAATTACTGAATTACCTTGTGGTAAACCGTAGATAGGAGACCAGTATAGTAAGTGGAGGTGTAAATTATGACTAGTAATAATTTCTAAGAATGTAAAGAGGTACAAAATCTTCTTATTTTAATTTAGCATAATAATAAATGTATCTCGACAGTCTGCTATAGTTGTTAATATGTTCTTTAATGTCAGTTTATCATCGATTTGTTAATCAAAGATGTATTTTTTGCAGCCCTAATCAGTTCTACATTGTTAATTTTAATTTAAATCGTTAGAAATGTTGTAAAAATTATGTAGATGTTTTATTTAAATTTAAAGAATGCTTTATTCGATCTTCCATTTCATTATTTTTTGTTAATGTGTCAGTTGCTTTAAGAGATACTTCTCCTCTTTGTATTTATTAAAATGTACGTATGGTCAGCAAAAGAGACTGAAAAGCGTCATGAGCGTTGAACGATCATTTGGTCATATAGATGTAAATAAAGAACGCGTCCGACGAATTGAGCCATGGGGTAGCTGTTGATGTTTGAATGTGGCAGAATTGATTCATTTAGTTTTACGAATAGAGATATCTCCGTGAAGTAGCTTTTAAACGAGTGTAAGTTCCCCTCAAAGCCCATTTTTGTTCATTTTACTTTAGTAGTATGTCATGATCAATCATGTCAAAAGCTTTTGTGAAATCTAATAATAATAGCATGAGTGATGGTAATGGTAATGATGGTGATAGTGGTAATAGTAGTAATGATAATAGTAATAATGGTGATATTTATATTTGTATATGTGTATATAATTTTTAATTTTTTTTAATTGTTTTGTATTTATTTATACAAAAGCGCCCGATAGCTCAGTGTTAGAGGACTCGCCAAATAAAGCGAGGGTCCCAGGTTCGCAACTGGTCGGGTGGGAGAATGTGAGCTATTGTCCTCTTGGGATTGGCTTCGTCCTGCTTGGACGTAAAAACGAGTACACCTCCTCCTTGTTTAGGGCTCGGCCTGTGAGTGACGGTGTTTATCTGTGTAAAAAAAAAAAAAAAAAAAAAAAAAAAAAAAAGATATGTAAGAACCGAAATATTAATTGAGAATTTTGAAACTGATTACGATTCAGGCGATTCAGATGATTAGAAAAGTTTAGAAACAAAAATGATTACGATTCAGACTAATTCAATTTAAAAGGAAAAAGTTATATATAAAATAGTATATATAATTCTCATATCCTTTTTACTTAATCAAATCCCATTTGTTAATCTAATATTTTCTTCCACATTTTATTGTATTCATTTAATGTAATTTCTCTTTTGTTAGAATCTTTCTGAAAATCAGGTATATTACATTTAACACCACAATTGTAGCAATTTACATAATTTATAATGAATAAATTTATGGATTTTTTATTTCTGAACACTTTACCTGCTGATCTGTCTGTTCTAATTCATCAATAAGATTTAATATTATATCATAATTATTCATTATCTCTCTATTGTTTTTATATTTATCAATAACATTCTCTAAATATATACTAGATGAATATTTCAATAGATTATTGTCATTATATTTTAAATGATAAGCTTCAGAATCATGATTTACCTGTTTTCGTGGTGGTGTATGCTTATTATTATTATTTATAAATTCAAACCGCTTTACTTATATAAGATAAACACACATAAATATATATATGGACATGTGATGATAGTTTTGTCATTTTTGAGAGATTTCAGATGTAGGTCCGATTTAGAGAGTAAATTATGAAAAAAATCTGTATGTGCTTTAAAGTTCCAGAGATAAATTTTTGTCGATAAGTCGTCATACTATGTATTATGACTAAAACTAGTTGATTGTACAATAGAGTGCAGCATTTAAATTATTATGAGAGAGAGAGAGAGAAGATGAGGCACGTTGAGGAGGAGAGGACGATGATGATCAAGGAACGATGAGTAGAGAGATCGAGAAGGTAGAAGAGATAATGAGAAGGAGAGAGAGAGAGAGAATAGAGTAAGAGTGAGATAGAAGGAAAGAAAGAGAGAGAGACGATGAGAGAGAAGACGAGAAGAAGAAGAGTGAGAGAGATGAGAACGAGAGAAGATCGAAGAGAGTGAGAAGAAGAAGAGAGGACGGGAGTTAGCCCGATCACATACCCTCAGCGATGAAATCTACCTCCCATTTTGCATAAGGTATGTAGGGTCTCCCATGAAATTCCAGTGCCTAATTTGTTGCCTTTTCTGTTCTGAGTTCATATCCACTCATTCCTTCAGAGCTTCTTGCAGACACACACCTTTTATTCAACATATTATATAACATCTTAATATCCACACCCTTCTCCCTCTAGACATCTTACAGACATCCCTTATCATCTTATATCCCTGTGCGTGGGGGAGAAAGAATTCCCAACATCGTATGTCCGTGCGCGTCGTAGGAAGGCGACTAAAGGGACGTGGTAGTTGGCGTTGGCTGCCCACTTACACTTTTCTTTTTGCCGGAATGCTAAATGCATGCCTCAGAGAAGGGTCGTGATCGCCGTAAACGCCTTCTACTTTCGGCGAATAATTGTATGAATTCGTGTTATGGATTTAACATGGAATTTAGTACGATAATAGTTGAGTGAGGCAGATGAGAAGAGGAGGATGGCTATTGGATGTATTGAGATGGACAATTTGATTTCTAACTGTGTCTGAAACAAAGAGGAAAGGAAACGATGAAAATGAGGTTGTGTGGTGTGAAATGTGTTTGGGTTGGTGTGGAAAGAATGAGAGGGAGAGGAGTTGCAATTTCTTATGAGTGACTTGTGGTACAGAAAAGCGTATTGATAATTGTATCGTTGTGTGAGTACTAAAAAATTCTTAATATTTACTATATATTATATATATATAATATATATATATATATATATAATAATATATATATAATTATTATACTATATATATATATATATTATATATAATATAATACATAAGTATAATATATATAATATATATATATATATATATAATATATATAATTATATAGTATAATAAGTATTAATAATATATTATATATATATATATAATTAATATATAATATATATAATATATAATATATACCAGTATAAGACGATTGTTGTTGGTGGGTGGGCTCTCTGGAATACTGTTGGGCAGGAGCATACTGCCTTCAGTGTCCTAGAGCGAAGAATCGACTTTTTTTTTTTTTTTTTTTTTTTGGGATATCCCACTTATAAGGTCCTTCAAGTACTTGTACGTAGGTTGCCCTCCCTTTTCCCATCACAGCCCCATGGGCCAAATCCGGTTGCCTCTTCCCACGTGGGTTTTCAGTTTCATCCCGCCACACTTCCTCCCGTGGATGAGGGTACAGTAGAAAAACCGGTCATTTAATCACCTCTGACCGGGCCGCAAATTGTAGGAACCTGAAGCCCATTTGCTAACCACTGAGAGGCATGTTCTGCACGTTTTGGATGTATAATCTTTCAGGCTTTGCGTGAAGACTATAGAGTGCCGTGTTGGTTCACCGAAGTTAGACGGTCTGGGAGGATTATCCGAGGCCATATCCACAGCCCACCCTACAGGGGTGTGTTCCGTCAAGTGGTTTGTGTGGCTCTCTGGAACTGTGACCTGCTGTGGGAGAGAAGGATACCTTTCCTTAATGGAAATTACGCCTTCTCCGAGCCATCCTGTTATTTATCGTTTATGTCCTCATTTGCCTTTATTGTTATGGCTGCTCATCCATGGGACGAAAGTTTGTGTAAAAATTTCTTTATGTTTGGAAAGCTGTTAAATGAGCAATAATCGTTTTAGAATCCAAGGTGAGGCCAAACCATCAACAACAAAAATTACCATCTGTCAGGTACCCAGGCCTGACCTTACCGCGTTCCCTACTACTTCTTAGATTTGGTACCTGTATGCTTACTTCCTTTCTCTAACCTGAGGGTCCTTTTGCAAAAAATTCATCAATTAGTCGACCAGCAAAACCCCGAACACCCCAGAGTCCACCACAGGCCGGGCAATCCCGCAAGTGCGCCCCCCGTAATAAGTGCATTCTCATTCGTTTAACTTCCATTTCTTGTACCCCCTCTAGGATGTCGCAGACATATCATTCCCGATGTATTACATACTGCGAGTCCACTACCCTGTAAGCTCGTACGGGCACAGAACCATTTATCAGTATGCACTTTGAAAAATTTGAGAGTTGAAGACCCTCCCGAGTCACAACTGATGTTGAAGGGTCCATCTTGTACAAGCGCTAACAAATTGCAAAGTTCCATTCTGTGCATCGCCTTAAACGTTCTCTCGGGCCAAATATTCCTCTTGCTTCTACTCCTGATGAATAAGAAACACATCTGAAAGGCACTATTTATTTTATGAATATATAAAATGAAGAAGAGACAGCTGTCATTATGGAAAATCTCCAACAGAAAAGATTGTCGTTTTCAAACGTTTATAGATTTCCCCCTCGCCGGAAACTCCGTACAAGCCAAATCCCCGTTTACTGCTGACTTTTTAATACCCCTTATCCACCTAAAAAGGTCAAAATAGGAGTTCACAAGGTCTCACGAGTTTCACACGTTCTTATTCCTCGACCCAGGACAATTGCTTCAAATAGTCCAACGATTTGGTCATCCTCCAAAAAAATACGTAGGGACAGGATGACATGATGCCCAATCTTGCGGAGAATATTTCACCTCCATGTGAAAATACCTCTAACTGTAGAACTTTGAGAGGACTACAGTGCTTACTGTCTTGTCAACATGCTTCGTTCTTACGTGTTTTGAACAGGAGCTTGAAGCTATAAACATACATAAATAGCAGCAGGAGAGGTTGCTATGTACGCCAGCTCAATAAGGAAAAAAATGCAGACAAATCAACAATCAATTCTTACGCCAAAATTACAGCGCCCGCGCCTCGCGTGTTAATACCAACACAACCCCATACTAACAGAACTCTTCTCTTAAATTTCCATTTGAAATCAAGCAGTGTACTGCAACCTGTCCGTGCCTGTATTTGCCCCTCACTACCAACCTGTCTTCAAAGAGCTACAAAAGCAGCCGTTGATTCAATCTCCCGTCCAAAAGCTATCCAACAAGCTATCCCGACGAGTGACAACTTCTAACAAATCAATAACTCTAAGCGATGTACATTCAAACCAAAATTTGGGAAAACATTTCTGCCTAGAACACACTGTCCTCATACTCACTCAAATAGGTTCACCAAAACTTATGCAAGGAGGGCGGGTCTCTTTGCTCCCTTAATGTCGCGCTCGCATATCTACTCAAATTCCTGGAAAAGATGTTTTCTAAACAGTTTACACAGAAATGAACAGCACAAGTTAAAATAATTCGTCTAAAATACTAGAGCATCCGAATTTTTAAACAAACACAGTAACCCCAGACGTAAAAAATGCAAAACTCAGAAAGACCTCGCCATAAGTCTAGCTTCTTGAGACAAAAGCTCAAATGCCTTCTCAAAAGTTGTACTCAAAAACAATTCACCATTTGAAACCAACCCACCAACCAACCATGTAATAGTCTACAAGATAGTTCTAGCTCTTCTGAATCATCTTCCCATAACTCTTTCTCCGAATTTCCTTTACCAGCACTCTCGAAAGGATTATATACCCCTAGAAGTTGGATGAATTTGTGGTCAACAGCTCCCAAATGAGTCTTGATTGTGGATGAGCCCATTCTCTTTCTAATGCTTCCTGCACTTCCGGAAGGAAAGGGAATGGGAAAATACTGTTCAACTGGTCGAAACGTCGCAACGCTCCGAAGCGTTGGTCTGTTGATGCATTGAGAGAGACCTAGAGGTCTTAATTCTCCAATCAAACTGCCCAATCCCAAAATCACCCGCATGATCAAGTACTGGAAAAATCTCCAACACCAGACCTTGCCAAATCCATCGAATCCCATATTGAAAATCGAATTCTCAAAAAGACAAAAAAGGTTGTTGGTGACACCTTCCATCCCCATTTACATTAGAAACAACTCTATGTCCACCCACATTTTTGAATCTGCTTGCCAAGCGGATACTGATACCCTCTCATAATAAAATTGGAGCATTATGATGCTCTTTTTTATTAAACCAACCAACCCACATAACAGTTGAACTTGGTTGAAATTTCAACTTACTCGCAATTCCTCTGTGAAGTTTCTTCACCAAATAACCTGAAAACTCCTTCCCAAAAGGGGTCACACAACATCAATCTCTGGTGTATGACTACTCTTTACCCCCAGATTCTCTGGCCTCTCGCCGAACGTCTCAACCTTCCCTCTCCATCTGAATCCCACTCCTAACACTACCCACAGTCATATAGAGACAATTGCTCAAAAGACCATCATCATAATATTCATAAACTCAAGCATGACACTTTCCTTCAGATTAGAGAATTTCGTGGTATTACTCTAATTTAGAAGAACTTGTTTCAACTAATATAAACATGATGATACACCAAAGTGTATTTATGTGTGCAGGAACTTCGACTATGTCTCGTCACTTCTGTCAACATCCGAAAATATAAGATCGCACGTTAACTTCATAGAAAGAGGTGGACAATGAATAGGGGGAGGTGCAGTTAATAGCTCCATGTCACAAATCTGTCCCCTATTCCCCAGTCCCTCTCCAAACACAAACTTCATGTAGTAGCAGCACGAATTCACGTGCCCACCGACCTACTATATGTTCATCTACTTGGCTCCAAGTAGTGAATTTACTAAGGTCGGCTTAGCTGATCTTTTTAAACAGCTCCTAAAACTCGGTTTCTTATACTAAGAGACTTCAACCTCGCACCACCACTTATGGGGCACTCTGTCCTACTTCTCTAAGTCCAAGATCTAATAGATCTCCTACCCTTCTCCTGGGACTGCTTTAACACATGACTCCCTACATACGAACGTGTTAGACTACACACACTTCCTGTCTGTATTATATTTTCTTTCATCCCATTCCCTTACTGGATCGGCTTTACCTGGTTCCCGTTGATTTATTTCATCGGCAGTGATCATTACCCAACAGCTTTAAAATGAGCTTGTTCCAAGCAAAATGCAAAACCCAGACTCAAGCTGGTTATGATCGAGCGGACAGTGGGTCTTGTTAGTTCAGGCCACAGCTATCTCCTTCTCCAATTTCAATAAACCGATTTTCGGACTGTTGATTGATAGTTCTTTCGCTTCTATCCAGAAAGTCGTAATCTCAAGCAGCGCGAAGCTTGCCATTTCCGCAATCTTTGCCTCACGTGGCAGACGGTCGGCAAACCACTTGGTGATCACAAGGAATGCGCACAAAAGCCAAACCCAGAGAAGAAACTCTACTCCCTCGTACCGAACCCCAAAAGATTATTTTTAAAACAGCCTCAGCGAGTTCTCGGCAAATTAATCGTTCAAACGCGGTAAACATATTTTCGAACTACATATCGACTGTTAACTCCCCAACTCCCCTTCCTTAGTGTGGAAAGTTACACATAGAAAATATTCTCTTCGCTCCAACAACGCAACTCACCCATAGTCCTCCGGCCTGATATGCCAGACACGATCTCCGCTCCCATCCTGCTTCTGTTGCAGATGCCATTAGGTTATAGTTTTCGCTATAGCCACTTCTAGTTCTATTGCCGCTTATCCTGACAGCTTTCAAAAAATGAACTGACACAAACATCTACAGACTTTTTCAACAGCGAAAGGGGAAGATTATACTTATACAAACGTCTTTTTACACGCGCAGAGTATCAAACCGCATTGCGAATAGCAAAGACGGTCCTCTTGGTCCAGACATGATTTGTATGTCATGTCTTCCGCATATCCATCCATCATGATCAGCATTATTATGCTGAATTAATATAACAGAATTGAAACTCGAATTCTTACTGTTTCCATATATTTGGACTACAATTTTTGTAATTCTATTCCCAACCTATAAAAGGATCACGAAGTTTGGCGACATATACTCAAAAGATCCTAATTTCGCTCGACACCCAGCCAAATTGTCATCCCTGTAAATTAATGGAGAGAAAAAATGGTTTCTGCCTGCTTACCCCTTTGTTCTGTTGTGTAGAGCCGTCAAGCTCTTTCTCAAAACTTCAAATTTGGTTTTCGCTCATTAAATCGTTCGACTGCAACCCTTTGGTGTAATAAGCTATGACCATTGGTGCTATCCGTTTAAGCCTTCCAAACTGTTAGGGATGGTTTCAGTGTCTTTTTTTAACCTGAAAAAAGCTACAACACAACGTTGAGAACTGGGATTCTCCCATTAAACTCCATTCACTCGGTTTTCGCGGACAACTGCCTCTTTTCACAATGCCTTCTGTCAACAGATCTAGTCCAGGTTCGTTCGGTGCTCTTCTATTGTCACGCCACTTTACTCTGGGAAGGCGTTTCGCAGAGTAGTGTTTTAAGTGTACTACTATTTGCTCTCGGGATTTATATGGATATCGTACTCTTCCAGCGACTTCAATTTTTCTCTCTAAGTAGATGACCTTGCAATATACATAGCCGGTGCCAGGCTGCTCTTTTACTCGAACGGCAACTTCCAACTAGCTATTGAAAAATTTTACAATGGGGTATCTCATGGCTTCATTTTTCTCCCACCAAAACTCAGCAGTGCTTTTTTAGAAAATAAGGGAATCGAAGAACTTGCCACTTCTTCCAGCAACCTAACCTTATCGGTTCACCTTTTCTGTTTATCTTCACAGTGTCCAAATATTTCTAGCGACTCATTATAGATGACCCACTTAAACATATGCGACCAAGATTAAACACACTGAAACAACTTTGTCATTGCCGCGTTGGACCAATTACGTCATTCCACCCTCAAGTGTGGGGCCGCTGATCGCAATCCTTTCTTGAAGTGGACAAATGCTGTGCTAGTGTACGGCTACTCGCACAACACACTACAGATATTTGATTCATCCTATATATGAGTCGGCGTATCCGATTCTCACTGGAGCCTTCGATCGATTTCCTTCCCCCGGTGAGCTCCTTTGATGCTTGAATCAGATTTGATTCCACTCTCTCTTCGGAGAGAGAAATCATTATGTGTACAAGCTATCTATTGTTATCCAAATACTCCCAATATACCGTCTTGCTCTGACACTAGATCTGCTTAGAAGACTTACCTCAGAATATTTCCCTCAATACTGGCATTTGCAAATACTATCGGTCAATAACAGTCTTAAATTTCCTTAACATCCCTAAAGATATATTATGCTGCCTTTCGTTTTGTACTGAAGGCATCACACTTTGACTATTCTCTCGCTCCCATCATTTGCTTGGCTTGATCTCTCTCTCTTCCAAATCTAGCCTTCCTGCTGCCTTGCTAAAAGCAAGCATTCCTGTCTCATTCCGCAGTCCAGGATGAGTTTTTACTCCAGTGTTATACTGACGCTCTAAAACAGGGAACAGTGAAGGCGATCTGCTGTCTTTCCTGACCGCAAGCTTTCGCCATACCCTCCCACCTTCACTGCTTCAATTTTACGCAGAATGTAATGGTATAATTGATTGCCCTTTCTCGAATTCTGTAAACCTTAACCAAGACCACTCTGATGCCATTTATTAGATTCGCTCTGCGCGCTACAAGCGCTTAAAAACTCCTCTTATTCTAATAAACGACAATATGGTTTGTCTTGTACAACAATTTCTTTTCGGCTGCCTCCATTTTCCGTAAGAAATAATTATTTTATTGTTGTACCCCCTTCATTGGTTATGGGGGTAACTGGCATATGAAATCGCTGACAGATTAGGCCTATATAAAAATGGTCACCTCCTTTTTTCGGAGTTGTTCCGCTATTCTAGGTACCTCTCCGGATGCCATTCGACAGGCTACCTCCATCTTACCGATTACATCTATCCTGTTCTTTCCGACAAGGTTTCGAGATCTTTTGCAAGAGCGGTCTGGTACGAAATGATCAGTTTGGGGTGTGAGAGCGAAAACTTAGAATATTCAAAGCCGATCATCGGCTTGAAGTGTCTTCTCCCACGACTCGAAAGCGCTTACACGAGGAGGATACTTTGCAAGCTCCTCTCGTATTGCCTCACCATTAAATCACTCACAACTTCACTTATATGTTTTCTCACGAACCCCGCCTCTCTCCCGTGGGGGAATTTTTATTTTTTTTATTTTGCCCACTTGATAGACGACTTCAATCTGTTCGCTATTTCTTCATTGATTGTTCCCAGCGTGGACCTTATTCGCAGTCATTTGTCATTTTCCTACTTTACGGCCATACACCTTCTGAAAGATTATCCCATATCTTGTCCGATCTTCCCACTTTAGCAGTAACCCTATTTTCTTGTATCTTCATAAAGCGAATATTCTATTCAACATATGATTTTGTATGAATCTTAGTCATTATAATACAAAGTTATTTATATTTGTAGTTTTATTTATTCTTTGACTGACTGAAATATTTCATTCCTCATTCCAAATCTTTCTTTTGACACGTCATTACAGTTAAATCTACAGGTCCTTGGAAAAACGTTTTTTCAAATCGTATTTTCTTTTCAAGAAAAAACATGTTTTTTTGTTTTTTTTTCATTTTTTTTTCTCGTATAATTTTCATTAAATTTTTTAAAAAAAGAAAGTTAACGGCTGGTATAAATCATTTGAGCATATCCTTATCATTTATAAAATAGCATTTTATTTTTTACAAATATATGTTAATAGATTATAAAATAGCAGAACTATCATTTTCTCTTATATTTTATCAAATTGTTTTCGCTACAATTTACAGTAGGTTGTAGCTGGCTTCTACTGTTTGTAGGGTTCTACTTACTAATTTTACTAAAGTATTTGACATTTGTGTCAAATATAATCATATTATAATTAAGATATTCAAATATTAATGTATAATTCATAGTTTCATTTTAATGAGTCGGAATGACAAAACTCAAAAGTGTCTTAAGGGATGCAACATGAAAATAATATTAAATATTGAAGATTAAAAATAAACAAAGGATAGGAAGCTCTTCTGGAAAAGAAGCGCGAAAGGTAGAATGAGAATTAAGGGGGAATCTGCTTAGAAATAATGAATAGGGATGAGGCTTTTGTAACTGTTGAAATGGGTGTGAGAGGAGTGTGAAAGAAACATTACGAAAAAAACTCTGCACAATATAACAAGTATGAAGAGATAAGTTGAATAGTGTGTGGTTTGATGTGCCAAGAAGAATAGGTATTATGGTGGATGAGGTTATTAGTAAGGAGAGGTAATGGAGAGGTAGGTTGAAAAAAGTTGAAAAATGGTAAATCGGCAGGTAGATAATATTACTGGTGAAATGATCAAAAACGGAGGGCGAGATGGTGATTGATTGATTTGGAAGTTGTGTACATAAAGCGTTTTATAGAGGGTATTAGTTCAAGGATTGGAGTGAGAGCCCTGTAATAGACCCGTATATAAGGGTAAGGAAGAAAAAAGGGGAAACTGTAGAAATATTAGGGGAATAAGTTTACTTGATATTGTAGGGATATGTAATATGCTGGTATTTGGTTCGAAAGAGTGCGTCGAGTGACTGAAGGACTGAATTGGTGGAAGAACAAGGTGCGTTTTAGGAGTGGTAGAGGGATTTGTGATCAAATCTTTACATTGAACAGAGATTGAGAAAAATGAGGGAGAAAAGAAGAATAAATTGTATTAGGTTATATGGATTTGCAAAGCGTCTATGGATAGAGTTGAATAGAGAAGTTTATTATGCAAGTGTAGTGAATATATGGTGTTAGGTGTAGGCTTCTGAATGGAATCAAAAAGTATGTATATGATAGTGTAAAGCGTTTCAGGATGTGTAAGGAAAATGGTAGTGTCAACGGTGAAATTGGTTAAGGATTGTTTGTTAAATAGCGTGCTCAAGTAAAGACCCCAAGGTAAAGAATATGTGTATATTAATTTTATATGATTCCTTGGTTATCAATTGATGTATATGATGGGGACTGAAAGAAATCGTGATAAGAGTGGAACAGTGATGGCAGGAACTGTGTTTTAGTCTAAATGTTGTGAGAATGAGATGATGTGGATGGCGTTGCCACCCTACCTTATTTATGATTGCGTCATATGATGATTTGGTTTGTATTGTAGGCCGGAAATTCTTGGAAAAAGACAAGAGTTTCGGAAGCAGGATGGTAGAGGAGAATTTTTGGCAGAGGTGTAATAAAGGAGGGATTTGAAGTAAACGTAGATAAATAAGAGTAGGATTATGGTTGTGAGTGAGGACACTCCTCAGTGTCTGAAGTTATCGTTTAGAATTGTACGTGGAGAGCAGCATGGAAACAAAGTGTACTGAAGTTTAAAAATAATTTAGTCTGGTTTTAGTTGGAATTCACGTCAAGGAACGTGACGTATGCAGAGTTGTAGTAGGAAAGTTGGAATGGCAGGAGGTTGGCTGGTGCAAATTAAACGTTGGTATATGTAAATTGACTAAGTCTTGAATGTGCTGGGTCTTACATATTTACAGGGTATTTGTTTACCTGTTATTTGTTTGTATATAGTAGTCGAGACTATGGTTGGAATAAGAAGGTATAGATCCTAAAGTTCTAATATGCATATTGGGGTTTCAGATGGGAACAAATCTTAGGCGGCTGTTGCTAGGTGAGAAGAATTCGATAAAAAAGAAGGAATGTGAACTATTAGAGAGTGTGTTCGTGTGAAGGAAAGGGTAAATGAAGAGAATAAATGAACAGTATGTTGAGAAGATTGGTATTTGTCAAATCATATATGGATAAGGACATGAATGATAGTCGGTTTGGGTTTAAGCGGCAGGTAAGGCGAGAGGCCCACACCAATACTGAACGATCTGTTGTGAGAACCGAAGCCAGCTGGAGACGAAGAAAAAAGTGATTGATGTCAGTAAACCGAAATGTTTTATTGAAAGAGGAGAAAAATATGGAGTTGGTAAGTGCCGAGAAAAGTGAGTCCTATAAAAGAGGAAATTCGCGGGGAGATTGTGATGGGGTTCATGTTGTTGCCCCCGACCTGGGCCCAAGGGCATCTCACTGAACCACTAATTACGATCTACCATAGTAGAGGTCCATCGGACGTGTCCCTATGAACTTTCTTTAGGTGTCTGTGGATTCTGGACATGCGATGACGTTCTCACTAATTAATGGTACTGAGGGGGGCGGTAAGGCTGGCTTTCTTTTCGAACTGTAATGTCATGCCTCTTCTACTTGCTTTACTCTTTTCCGATGCTTTCGTTTACGCATGCTTACTCCCATTCTTGGGTAAAAATAGAAGGAAGATGAAGGAAGAAAGAAAGAAAAATAATATGATCAAAGACTGTAAATGAAAGAGGATGAGTGGATGACTGAAATAATTAATAATTTTGGGCTTTGGCATATTCATAAACTTTGATTTTTCTAAGTCACTATGTCCACTCCCGAGACCCGCAGTCACTACTCGGAAGTACGACTACATACTGTGCTAGTGACTACTGTCAAGCTCATTATCACTGGCTCATCAGCGTGATCAATCAACTATACAGCCACTATTAATTAATTAAGTTAATTTTACACTTTATATATTTCTTTTAAAAAAATACAGTTTGAAATTTTCGATGAAAGCCGTTCTAAATACTGATATTAAAAAATAATTATGATTCAAAAGCATGTTATCTGAAAGTCTAAAAACCAGATCAGGTAAATAACATTAAATTGGGAAGCGGACAAAAACACACATAAATAGATGCGAATATCAAAATTCATGCGCCGAATAATAATAAAAATATTGCGGTTTTTTCAAAGAGAATTTGAATCCACAAAACTCAGGTTGCTTCCACCTTGTAGGAAATTGGAACCCAAAAATGTCCCAAATTATAGCATATTTGCTAAAATCTTATAATTGTCAAACGTATTGTGGTAAATTCCAACAACTAATTGAAAAAATGAAAAAAAAAACAAATTTTATTTTTATTTTCAGGCTTGTTTTTTTTTTTCATGAAAAAAACCCGTTTTTCAGCCCAGTATGGCAGCTTCTCTGTGAGCCGTGGTGGGTCCAGTACAACGACTTCATAAATAAATACTATATATAAAATATATACATATTATCCCTTATCTAAACAGTATATCATCTGAAAAATAATGCCTAGATAAAATCATATAATAGACTTGTCATATGATGATCTACTTAACATATACCTCGCCTCTTATCCGTTTATCTATAATATAATTTATGGAGGGTGCGTTGTTTGGGATTACAGAAGACATCCAACTTCCCACGTCTACCCATTGTGATCACCACAGAATTCAACTTGCCAACGGGATAGCCAATCTTCTGGCTCATTATTTCTAGAAGGCCCCAGCGACCAGTCCTAGCAAAATTGCCACTGCCTAAAGAACCTGCTTGGCAATCTCGAGGAACAGCCTCGGATACACAACAACTTTTGGAATACAGAACCCTTTAAACGATTTTAACGAACGAAACGTGTCTGGAAGAGGCTGCATAAGGGAGGAAGATACGAGGTTGGCCGTGCTTTGCTGACAGCCTATAATGAGCCTTCCTGGGAGCGGATATAATATACTAATAGTATATATATATGAAAACATGTATGATAATCTTATCTCAATTTCAGTTTAACTATTTTATTAATACACTCATCACAAATATCTAGATAAATCATTATACTTATTTATTATATATAGTATTATACTACAATATATGATTCACTGATTATATATATACTTAAATATATTTCTATAAAACTTATTAATATATATTATATATATAATATTTATAAATTATACATTTATATATTATATATTATATATTTTTATTATATATTTATATATTTATATTTCTATATATTATATATTTAATTTTATTATTTATTATATATATTTTATTATATATTTATTTATATATTTATTTAATAATTATTAATATTAAAGATGGATTATTCCTAAATTGTTATAAATTTAGGATAATTACTCTTTAAATATCTTTATTCAGTCTTAATTATTTCCGTCTTAAAAGGTGAACTACTAAATAAAAGATAAGTTACGTATATTTAAATATAATATATTAAATATATGATTAAATTGTTCATTGTATCTATTTATAACTATTATTTTTCATTTATTTATTTATATTTATTTATTTATTTATTATTTATTTTATTTTAATTTATTTCTTTTATATTTTATTATTTTTTTTATATTATTTTTTTATTTACGTTTTTGCATTTATTTTTTAATTAATTTCTTTGATTTAATTTTTTTTTTATTTATTTTTGATTATTTCGTTTGTTTAATTTTGTTTTCAATTTTATCTAATTTTATTTAATTTTTAATTTTTTAAATTTATTTTAATTTTTAATTTTTAAATTTAGTTTATTATATTTTAATTATTTATTTAGTTTTATTTTAATTTTATTCATTTTATTATTTATTTTATTTTTTTATTTATTATTTATTTATTTATTTATTTTTTTATATTTTATTTATTTATTAATAATTTATTTAATTTATTCTTAAATCTACTTTAGTATATTTACTTTATTAACTTTTTATATATTTATATATACTTATTGACTATTTATATTATATTTCATGAATTAAGCTCGTTTTATTATGCATTATTTATTATTATATTATATTAATATTAATGAAATTCATTAAATTTTTGTACTCATTATATCATTTGATATTTATAATATTTATTTTGATTATCCATCCAATCGATCATCTTCCTTGCTTCCTCCCCCAAGACTGGGACTTGCGATTGGTAAGGCTGCCGAATATCCAGCTCGGAATCAAAGAGAGTAAGTAGTGAGAGAATACTGACAGCAAAGTTGAAAAAAGAAGCCCAGTTTAGCTCGTCTCATTCCCTTCGTAATAAATCCTATTGTTAGTGAGGAAGAAGCTCGCGTCGAACCAGTTCAGAACAAATCCGACCATAGAAGGCTTCAACAAGGAAAACCTCGATGGTACAACACCTCCACTTGATTGATATCCGTCGAAGTGTAGCGGTTCTATCCCTTGGCCCAGGTGGGCACATATCATAATCGCCCTCCTACAATAACCCCTCCTATCTCACTTGCTCAGTATCCACTGCACCTTTAATGTCTCGCCTCTATTGCCAAAACTCCAACCTTTCTCCTTTCAGATACAATTCGTTCACTGACTCGAATCCTCCTTTCACTTCGTGATTCTCCCACGCCGGGTCGATTTCCAAACACACTCCGACCACTATACATCCGCTTAACCAACACCGTGCGGTCATTCGACTCAGTTTCCCGCATGGATAAAATCTTCATCTCACGTAGATTTTCCATTTTATTCTAAAACTCTTTTACTCCTTTTCTTCGATCTACCACACTTAACTCCACTAGATACGTTTCATTCCTCATTTTATCAATTCTTCTGATTACAAATCTTATCAACTTGTGTTGGGATCTAGGAGCTTGTCCAATACTGAACATCGTCTTTGAACTTTTAGACTATACCTCTTATTCCAGACCATAGTTCTCCGACTATTTATACATTAAACCACATTCCTTGCGGTAACAAACATACGCCTCATGCCAAGATATTCCATTAGCGCACTCAAGACTTAGTCCCTCTTTACATCCACCAACGAGTTCAATATGACCAGCCACCTGCCTGCCATTTACAACTTTTTCCGACTACACTCTGCATATCATCCGTTCCCTTTTCATCCAAACATAATAAAACTAAATATTTTAAACTCAGACGCACTGTTCCTCCAGCCTCTGTTTTCTGGCGCAGGCGCGGTCGTGAGAACGAGTAATGAGCGATTCCACACCCTGAGGACCATCCTCACTTACAACCATAGCCTTACTCTTACCTTACTCTTATCTACAATTTACTTTCAAACCCCTCCTTTTTTACACCACCCCTACCAAAGTCTTCTCTACCTAGTTACGTCGTATAAAATCTCGTCAGATGATTCACCATCAAAACCACCAAATCATCCGCCAGTAAAGTTAAAGATCTTAGAGGCACCTTGCCACTTAGCGCTTCTATCTCGCAGTCATTTGTTTGATACACCATTTGCCTGCCACCGTCCATCTCTAATCGTTGTTCATTAACCTTCCAGGGTCCAGGTGTGGTATTGACCCAAAATGTGCACATAACCAATTATGGGTGGATCACGAACCAGCTCTGATCCCTGGCCTCCATTCTCCTCGCGTAGTTTAATGAGATAAAGCCGAAGTACTCTTATGGACAACCACCTCGTATTTCCGCTGATCACACTCGCTGCACTATCGTATCATACATACGGTTAGGATATTATTCTAGGGATGGTACCTACACCACAACCGTATTAAACAAACTTCTGGGCAGTATGATTTTCTGGTCAGTTAAATGATCTTGATTATAAGAACAGCGCAGTCAGTGGCAATGAAAAGGATTTTATTACATTGATTCAAGGTGCTCGCGACACATCTTTCTCCATCCTTATTTTCTTTTTCCAATGTTGACAGTTGCTCGTGCAGGGAATAACGATACATTTCTGCATTATTTAATCTTCATTATTTATTGGTGCATAATTAAATTCTGTAAATTTTATTTAATAGTGTATGATGATGATATTATTAGTCATAATAATAATAAATTAATAATAAATAATAATATAATAATTAATATAAAATATTAATGATAATATTAATTAATCGTACCATAATAATTAATGTGTATATAATAATTAATATAATGATAGTAAATTAAATCGATAATAATATTAAAATAATAAAAATAATAATAATAATAAATAATAATAATAATATATAATATATAATAATAAAAATAATAATCATAATAAAATAATAATAATAATTATAGTAATTATTGTAATTATTGGTGAGACTATTAATTAATTTAATGGTGTTTTTTTTTATTATTAGAAAATTTTTTAATTTTATAATAAGAATAATTATAGTAATAATAATATAGTAATAGTGATGATAGTGGTGCTAATTGTTTATAATGATATATGATGTCGCGTGATGTTATGCCGATGTAAAAAATGATGATATTAGTGATGGGTCGATTGATGGCAGATAATATGATATAATAGTAATGGTAGTTATGGTTCTAACAGTGATAATAATAATAATAAATAGTAATGAGCAGGCTTTGCCGCGTCAATTGCACTTTAATAATATTAGATATACGAATATATATAATCTTATATAGGTAAATATATATTAATAATCTATATATATAAAATAGTATATTACTTAATATTATATAGGTGAATATTATATAATAACATATTAATAGCTTGATATTTGCTAGTATTATATACTACTATTATATGGTTAATATATAAATTATAATATATATATATATTATTTTTTTATGTATTTTAATAGTTTATTAATATATAAAAGCGCCGCACATTAGCTCTAAGTGCTGTTATAGACATTCGCCATACAAAGCGAGTTTAAGTCCCATAGTTCGCAATTGTGAATCGGGTGGAGAATGTGAGCGTTTCTCGCCCTTGGGCTTGGCTCCGTCTGCTTGGGACGTTAAAATGATACACCTCCTCCGTTGATTATGGAGCTCTGCCGTGAGTGATGGTGTTATTATCTCGTAAAAAAAAAAAAAAAAAATAAAAAAAAAACGTAAACAGCTGCCATAGACTTCCCTTATTAATCTTACCAACCTGTTGCAAATAAAAAAAAGCTTTATACAACTTATTTTGTTTCTAACACATTTTCTCTCAGATGTCAGTATTCTAAAACTGTAAAATATTTAGGTTCACTACACCCTTTTACCACTCGCTAAACGCAACCTTGGTTCTTTGCAAATCAGTTCCTTCCCCAGTCAATAGAAGCACTCTTTCGAAGAAGATACCAAAATAAATCTCTCTTACAACACTCAATAAACTAATGCCCCTATAGTTCTTACAGTTCCCATTATCTCCCTTACCCTTATGTATTACCGCTCTTCTCCAATCCTTCGGAACCATACCCTTTATAATTGCTTTGTTACATAACTTATATATCCAGTTAATCAAAATCTCGCCTCCATTCTTGATCATTTCACCAGTAATTTCATCTATACCTGCTGATTTACCATTCTTCAACTTTCCCACTCTACCCATTATCTCCTTGTTAATAATTACATAAAGAAGAAGAGAAGAATCTGGAGAATTGATTGTCACCCTCAACAAGGACCACTCATAGTATCGTAGTTTTCACGTAGTGAAATTCCTCCTCCCCTTTATTCCCCTTTTTTCTTTTCTAAGACAGTGATTAATTAGTGTTATTTTTTTCATTTTAGGTTTAACAGACTGACAAATTATCAATGCCCTTAAATAAGGCTTTTAACATAAAGTAATCAAAGACACTATTAGTGCATAAGTGCTAAGTGAAAAACTATACCCAATAGAGAATATTAAAGGTACAATATCTAATATTACATACATAGAGGTTAAACAAAAAAGGATCCGGTGTTGCATGCAACGACCTTAAAAGAGAAACTTTTTTGGGTGGCCCCTCATAAAATTAATCATTAAATAAATAAATAAATCTATTTAACAACAAAGTAACGAATAGATCCCCTAAACCCCATCCGAATCTACGTTTTACTTTGGTTAGTAGTCATTATCATTATAACTGTATTCTAACAAACTGCGCTACTCTGCTCCTACTCACAATTATGGAAGAACTCGAGGCTTCAATGTTATCCATGAAAAAGGAGATCGAACGAATAGCAGAAGGAAAGGAAAAAGGAAGATCCACAAAAAGAGTATGTCCCAGATGGGAAGGGAACGAAGAGGAGGACTATGAAATGTGGAAGAAACTCATAGATTTGTGGTTTCTTGTAGAAGGGAAGAAGGTAGAATATCCAGCAGTAGAAATTATGTTAAGTTTAGGAGAAAGGGCATTCAAATTTGTACAGGATATTTCCATGGAGGATTTACAATCTGTAGGAGGAAAAGAAGCAATAATCAAGCGATTGGATGAACAATACGGCAGGGATAGGACACAAGATAAGTTCGATAAAATAAGTAAGTATTTTAAAATACAAAGAAATAAAGGAGAAGGGATGAGAGATTTCATGGGACGATATGAAATACATGAGAGAGAATGCCGCTTGGTCTGCGGTAGTGGATTTCTGGTGGAAGATTTACGATGCTGTCATGTAGTTGAGGCAGCAAACCTTACTAATGAACAGAAACAACTTACTCTATCGTATTGTGGAAAGGGAGACTGGAACTTTAAGGACTTCAAGATGGCTCTTATTACTCTATATGAGATGAATATCGGAGGAAAAAAAGAAAGAAGAAGCTTGTGGTTGGTTTGGTGAGAAAGAACAAGAGAGAGGAGAAAAAGGATTGAACTCTAAAGGAAAGAATCCTAAATATCCTGATGGTTCATTCAAAAAATGCATGATTTGTAGATCAGAATACCATTTCGCCTTCAAGTGTCCTCACAGAGGTAAGGGAGTGAGAATGAAGACAGAAATTCCTCGAAATGAAGGATTCAAGAACAAAAATCTCGAGCGGATTGAAGTGAGAGAAAGTGAGAAAAAAGAAATCTACTGTAGTTACGAAAAAGAAGAGAAAGCATCTGGGCCATATGATGATCTTGAGGCCTTAATTGACACCGGTGGTAAGATATTAGTTATAGGGGAGAGATGACTAGGCCAAATAGTGGGTAGTTTGTCTTGGAGAAAAATAGGAAATGTTGCAGACAGTGGAGGAGAAGAAAGGAACCTATGTATTTGGTGAGACAGAATATCAGGTATGCAAGACAATTAACATACCATGCAACATCCGTGGACATGAATTTTTCATGAGAACAGAAGTGGTGAGGGGAGATATTCCTTGGCTTGTGGGAAAGGAGACGATGGAACGGATGGATATGAGAATAGATATGAGAAAAAAAGAAATAGACATAGGAGTTCTGCAACAAAAAGGAGTAAAATGTCGGGAGAATAGGAAAGGACATCTAATGATCCAACTAAGAAAAGGACTCGATAAAAATTTCGTTTGGTACCAAGATAACACCAAGGAAGATTTGAGAAACACTCAAAACAGGAAGAAAGCGTTAAGGAAACTACACATACAATTTGGTCATCCTGGGATAGAAAAATTGTGGAGACTGATCCTGGACGCATTTGAACAAGATACTTTAAATGAAGGTGAAAGAAGAAGTATACGACAGAGTCTAGAAGATGGGCACGAAAATTGTGAAGTATGCATCCGTTTTAAAAAGACTCCAGCTAGACCGATCGTTGGACTTCCTTTGGGAACAGTATTCAATGATGTAGTCTGGGATCTGGGAGAGTTAGAAGGAGAAAAATTCTTAGTGATGATCGATAGCGTAACTCGTTATTGCCAGGCAAGCTGGATAAAAAGCAAGAAACCAGAAGAAATCACAGAGAATTATAGAAAAATGGATCAGTTTATTTGGAGCCCCAAAAGAACTGTTTAGTGACAACGGACTTGAATTCTCCAATGAGGAAATGAAGAAAATGACAGAGAGATTCGGGATAAAACAAAAAGTCACAGCAGCAAGGAGTCCTTTTAGCAACGGTTTATGTGAAAGAATGGTAGGTCTTTTAAAAGACTCTATACGGAAGTTAAGAGAAGAAAGGGATCCATCCTTGAAATAGGGATTTTGATGCTGGTCAGTGGGCACGCGAAGTATAGCCTATCCTGATGAAATGGGTTTGCCCCAAACCATCTGTTTTTGGAAGCGAACACAGGTTTACCCAATTCTTACCAGAGTGGGAGAAGAAGAAAGACTAGGAATGTTGGAGGAGGGAGGAGAGAGTGCGATATTAAAGAATGTGTTGATAGGTCTACACAAAGCCAGAAAAATAAACATTAAACAAAATCTGAAGAAAAAATAAAAAGAGCACTCCAGCAAAATGTGAGGGAACACCATATTGAGTTAGCGATACCAGGAGAAGAGGTATATTATAAAAGAGAAGGAGAAAAAGAATGGAGAGGACCTGCTGAGGTCGTAGGAAGATTAGGAAAAACAGTGGTCATTAAACACGGAGGAACTATAAGAAATTAATCGAGTACATATCACTAGACTAGGGAGAGTGCCCCACAGGGAGGAAGAAAAAGGAGAGAAAAAATCAAGAGACAACGGAAAAAAAGATAGAGGATCAATTTTTCCTACAAGACAATACTACGAAGAAGAATCCGGTAGTGAAGATGAAAGAGAAAATTTAGAAGATCCACAGATTACAGAAGATGGAGAAGAAAAAGAAGATATCCCCATGATTCCCAAGAAAAAAAGAAACTTTTAAAAAAGGAAAATGATATATATATATATATATATATATATAATATATATATATATATAATATATATATATAATATATATACTATATATATATTATATATATATATATATATATATATATATCATATATATATATATATATATAGTATATATATATATATATATATATATATGTAGAAAAAAAAAGATAATGGAGAACAAAAGGGTATTTAATAATAGTAAGTAAAGCTGAAAAGCCACCAGTAATGAAGTATGATGAATGTTTCAACGTCATAGATGTTGAAGACGGTAGATCCCAATGGATAGATTTCAAGGAGTATAAGAATATAAAGGAGAAGGAGGAAACAAGCCAGGAAAAAGAAAATATGGTCGGAGAGGGGATAGAAGATGGAGGACATACAGAAGGATGGTACGGTAACTTTTCAGAAGAAGAAATCGAGGAGGCAAAAAGAAAGGAATTAAATAGTTGGAAGAAAAATGACGTTTATGAGGTGGTAGAGAATAGGGGACAAAAGGCACTCTCATTAAAATGGGTAATCGTACAAAAGATGAAAAATGGAAGAAAAATATGGAAAGCGCGATTGGTGGTGAGAGGGTATGAAGAAAAGGAGGGTCTTTTTGCTACTGATGCTCCGACGTGCTCTGGAGAGATAATGAAATTTTGCATGACCATCATGTGTTTTTATGGATGGGAGTGCAGAATAATAGATAATAAGACTGCTTACCTTCAAGGGAAAACAATTGAAAGAGATGTGTGGGTTAGGCCCCCTTTAGAAGCCGAAACAAACGAAAGACTGTCTATGGAAATTAAGGAAAAGCCGTTTACGGTTTGAAGGATGCTGCCAGGGTTTGGTATTATAGTTTGAACAATCCTAAAAGATTTGGGAGGTACCAGGAGCAAACTGGAACCTACGATGTTCTAACTGGAAAAAGGGAAACTGCGTTGGGAATAATGTGTACACATGTTGACGATTTTTGCTATGGAGCGATCAAGAGTTTTGTCAGTTAATAATCAAAATAGATTAAAAAACAGATTGAAAGTGAGAGGTGCAAGCAAAGAAGGGCAGAAATTCCGTTAAAGGAGTGGACCTGTGAAGGAGCATTAAAGAATGGGATACTGGCTATCACCAAACAGGATATGTCTGAGAAAACCTGAATACCGCGACAAGAGGCGAAACTTACAAACGGCAACATTTCAACACTACAAGAAATGATATTGACTAAGTATAGGATCCCATCGTTCTGGAAAATGAATTGGAGACGTCAACACACTCATCCAGATTTGGCTTTAACCCAGTGAGTCACTATGAGCAGATACTTGCAAAAAGGGGAACAAACCGAAGATAGAGCGAAACTCATAGCACCCATTGAAAGAGATAAACAGGAGAGTTGGGGAGATACGGATTCAGAATCTCAAAGGGAAATTAAAAATTGTGGTCTACAAGGACGCGTCTATGAGGAAGGTGATAGATGAAGACCCGGAGAGTCCACAAATCGGGTACATTGTGAGCCTGGTAGATGAATCAGGAAAAAGTAGTCCTATTTTTTGGAAATCAAAAATGGAGAAAAGAAAAGCAAGATCAACAATGGAAGTGGAGACATTGGGTTTAATTGAAGGGATGGAAGCGGATCCTCATAAATGCCTTGGTGGCGATGGACGGTAATAGCGGGTTGACCACTTGGCCATTCTGGATATACTCTGACATCTAAGACCTTGGTGGACGGAATACATTCCACGTCCAAAGTAGAGCAATATGAGACTACAAATAGATATTGCATATATCAAACAAGCTCTAGAGGAGGACTTGATAAAAGATGTTCGATGGGGGAAGCAAGGAACAAGCAGAACCCCCTGACAAAGGCAGGGTGCTGAATATGAAGGCGGTTGAGGAGACATGTAGAGAAAGCAAGTTGAGGAGTTGGAGAGGAGCTGGGAGGAGAGGAAAAAGGTATAAGTGTGTTAATAATTACAGAAAGAAGAAGAAGAGGAGAATCTGGAGAATTGATTGTCAAACTCAACAAGGACCACTCATAGGACCGTAGTTTTCACATAGTGAAAATCCTCCCTCCCCTTTATTCATCTCTCTC